>CP135565.1:10619547-10799365 GCA_032401905.1 Swietenia macrophylla | reverse complement strand
GCCAATTAAGCTCTGAGTGCATCATATGATACTTTCAAATTTGCCAATGTTCTCAATATTCATGTACATCATTATCAAGTTCCAAAAATGATGAAACTATCAATATTCCATGGCATATGAGCAGATCATTTAGGAAAACAAAGTAAAACTTCTCATACAAGGGAGAAGTAAAGTTGAATCTACAGAAGACGTCATAAATCATACCCACTGAAAGCCCTCTCAGTTCCTTTTTGTCTAGTTATGTAAAACTGCTCTCCTGTGAGCCGCTGTTTCCATTCTTCATCACTTAAAGAAATATAATTGACTCTGTCCGCCTCTGCACAAGAGAAATAATGAATTCCAGTCAATGACAAATTTCCTTTATGGAGTTCCAAAAATCGAACAACAGAAAATGATTAGGTGTTCCACTATATCTAGTCCAACTGATCTTATATCATATTTATGAAGAGTAAACTATGAGAGAATTTTTTCTTTTTTTATCATTATGAAAAAACACGGAACCCAGCTGACATGTTACAAAAACACCAACACCTTAGCTCATCCTCGACAAAGTCAAGAATTACTTAGTCTCCAATAGGATCAACAGTTCCATTGTAATTTGCAAATGAGTCCTCAAGTCAGCAGTTACATGGAGTACAGCTTTTCTCATGTTATTCAAATATGAGAACAAATTCTGACAAGTTTCTAATCATGCCAAAGGGCTGAATATAATCTCATAAATTCAATTCTGTGACATGATCATCATGCTGCCACGGACAAACATATGAATCTTGTCTCCCCCAAGAACTCTTAACATCATGATCATAGAGCCCCAAATGTCCTAAAAGACGGTAAGACATTTCTCTTCGATTGTGGAGTAATTTTTTGAAATAATTGTAAAAAACAATACTCCAGAATCACGCTCTAACACTGTAACTAGAAAACAAATTCCAGAATTCCAGTTCTTGATAATCCAATAGGAACTCAAATCTATCTATCAACTGACAAACAGAAATTTAAGAAAAAAGATACATAATATAAAAATGAAAACGCAATCAATATATAAAATATATGCGCAGATGGAGAGAGTAACCTTGAATGTTATCCGGTTTATGGGAAGAAGAAAAAGAGGAGCCCATAGCACGAAATGAGAAGGAAACTGCTCTTTTGGGTTGTCTTAGAGAAGAAGAAGCTAACAGAAAAGGCTTGGATTTGAGACGAGAATCGAACTTACTAGAAGAAATGCACGTTCTTGTTGGTATGCTTACACTATGAGAAATCGCCATTGCTGACTACAACAAAACTAAGATAATTGGAAATTATTAAAAAAGAAAATGGAAGCAAAAATAAGATGCTTCCAACGTGGCTTTCTGTGGAGAAGAATTGAGAAAGAGGCTCTGAGTTGCCCACGTTCACAGGCCAAATCTAGAAGTTCACTTCTTCTTTATTTTTGTGGACTATATTAATATTAATTTATATAAAATATAAAAAAAAAACCGAAGATATAATTTATAATTAAATCTATTTAATTGAAAAAAATATTCAAATTGATTGACTATTTTTAGCAAGAGGTTGAAGAACAAAACCTCCTCCTATAATTAGTTTTATCTTCCATCACTTCATTGCAATCGGGGGGAAAACAGCTCCACAAAAATATAGAAATGTTTTGATATTTGTCAATAAATAAAGGGGCGACATTGAAATTAACCCTTAAAAAAACTTGTGGATCGTGTCACCCACGCACCTTAACGAGCGTGGCCCTCGTGTGCCATTCGTTTTTAGCCAAGTGTTCAGTAGTAGTGAACTGTGAAAGTAAAAAAAAAACACTAAATCCAACGCATCTAAATCTGCCGTCTCTCCTCAGATCAGTGTCATTGGCGAAGAAAAATTTCAATCGAAACGGAAGAATGAAAGGAATAGCGCTTTCACCAGCAAACAATTGTCAACCCCCATTTCAAACTATCCCCACAAAACAATTCAACAAAACCATGAAAGCTACCCCATTTCAACTCACCAGAAGACGCCAATTTCCCTCCTTCGCCATTAAAAACGAATTTCAGCAGAACATCCAAAACCCAGTACCCAAAGGCCCCGTGCCACCGCTACTAGTAGTTGGCTCAGCTAATGCTGACAACTATGTAGAAATTGACAGACTTCCTAAAGAAGGTGAAACCATTTCGGCTAAGAATGGTCAAACTCTTGCTGGCGGCGGGGTGCCAATCAGGCTGCTTGCGGGGGCAAACCTTCTCACCCAACTTATTTTGTGGGTCAAGATGCCAATGGGAAATTGATCGCTGGAGCTTTGAGTGATTGTGGGGTGAAGTTCGATTATGTGAATGTTGTGAAAGATGGTGCTGGACATGCCGTGGTGATGCTTCACTCTAATGGGCAAAATTCAATTATCATTTTTGGTGGAGCTAATATGAGTTGTTGGCCTGAGAAGTTTGGTGATGAGGATCTGGAGGTTGTGAAGAAAGCTGGGATTGTTTTGCTTCAAAGGGAAATTCCTGATTCTGTCAACATTCAAGTTGCCAAGGTCGGCTCTTTGCAATTGTTTCAGTAAATTTTTCGATTTTCTGCTGTCTTATTGTTGATTGAGATTTGTCCAAAATTTTGCTGTTTTTTAGTTTGTCATCTATTCACTATTTGTCGGGATCGATTAATTTTATTCATTCATGTATTCTGATTCTTTTCAGCCATGTTCATTTTTCTTTTTATACGGAAAAATGTGATTTAGATTTAAAGGATTTGAATCAATCTAATTTTTGGTTTTGGTGTTTGTTGAATTGTGGTTTGGGGTATTTGAAAGCCTTAGCTGTTTTGCTACTGCATGCTTTCGTGTTTTAATTTCTCTTTCGATCAGAAACACCGAGTAAATCAAAGGGTGGTAGATTCTAAGTCAAGTTGAGGGGATTGAAAATTTATGAACGTGTCTGGATGACTCGAAAGGAATTTGAGCCTTGTTGACTAGATTGGCACATATAGCGCGTAGTATAGGTAACTAACAGATGTGAGCATTCTTTCCAGAAATTCATCCGGCCAAATCATTTTATTTGTCTGTTGGTTGTTCTGAATCACCTTCTGACAATTTCCTCAAAAGGTTGATGGTTCTCGTTGAAAAACGACACCAATGGGATTTCATGTGAGTTCCTAAAAAGAGGGTCATGTCAATAAGTGGATTTTTATGACTTGTGCTGTTACATGAAGCTGTTTCATCTAAGTTGATGTCTTTCTGTGCTTGTCTTTAAGTACCTGTCCAGGATCCATGTGCTGTTAAAAAGATATCTTTCTGTAAAAAATCTTGAATTGTTTGAGTTTATTTTGATTGAGTCTTATGCTTGCATTGATCACTTTCAAGAGTATTGTGGTTAAGGACTTTTTATTTCTTGAATGTGTTTCACTTTCTCAAATTTTTCCGCTTTGAATTGCATTGAAGTTATACAGTTTGCATTATTTTTGGTTTGATTTTCTTTTATTAATGTGTTGCATATTCTGATACTGTCATATATTTAGCCTGCAAGAAGTGCAGGTGTTCCAGTCATTCTGGATGCAGGCGGAATGGATGCCCCAATCCCCCAAGGACTATTGAATTTTATTGATATCTTAAGCCCAAATGAATCCGAATTCAGTCGTTTGACTGGAATGCCAACAATAAGTTTTGAACAGATTACTAAAGCTGTGGTAAAGTGTCGTGCAATGGTGAGTTTCCTTGCTCATGAACATTCTTTACTTTCAAAGGTTTGATGTTGTACTTGGTACAAATATCATTTTAGACCTAATGCATAATAAGCTTCGAGGAAATTTTTTGAATATCTAGTTTTTATGTTTTCGGGGCGTTAAGCAAGTCCTTGTGAAACATGGGGCTATATTTGTAGAAGGGGGGAAACCAATTAAACAATCCATCATACCAGCTGCAAGAGTCCTGGATGACTGGAGCTGGTGACACATCTACTGCCGCTTTTGTTGTGGCTCTTGTTGAGGGCAAGTCCAGAGAGGAATGTTTGAGATTTGCTGTTATGTTGGCCTGAGAAAGATGGTAGTATGCATAGTTGTGACATTGCACACATGCGCGACATACACATAATCATAATTCCGTAATGAATATTCTATAACAATCAATGTTTTGCTACTTTTAACAGCTGCAGCTGCTTCTCTCTGTGTTCAAGTGAAGGGAGCCATTCCTAGCATGCCTGATAGCAAATCTGTTTTGAATCTTCTTCATCATGCCTGAGAAATGAGAACATTCTTGTTCTGGGATGGCAAGTTCCTATGAACTTCCGTTATGCAAATAAATAAAAGGTAAAAGTAAATTTACTTTCTTGGCAAGTCTTTACTTCTATTTTTCTCTACAAATTCTCATTCAAATAGAATTTCAGATACCTGGAAATAAAAACTAACCAGTGCTGATCTAATGTTTGATTGTTTCCCTGATTTACAATCTTACAACTCATTTGATCTTCGCTTATTGAGCAGTACAATTGTGTTTTTGTTAATCCTCAAATCACATGAAAAACCTGCATATGTCCATTGTTGTTTAAAATCTTAGTCCTGGAATTGTGTTTCTGTTGTTACAAACTTATTAGAAGACTAGATATTTTGCGCTAGGAGAAAATCCCAGGCTGCCATCTTAATCACTGGAAAATTCTAGGTTGAAAATTCTAACATACAAGGCTGCTATGTACTAATCTATAGAAAATGATGCACCATTACCAAAATGTTCAATTCGTTGAACTTCTTGTTCAGCCTTTTGACCAATTTCTTCATCGTAGTAACAGTATCTTTTGGCTCGATATTTTTTTCTCTTTTTTCATCAATAATTACAGGAACTTCACCCAAATAAAACTTGAAGAACTTTTCTTTTCTAGCAATAACTTTTAAGGCATCAATTAAAGATTGATGTTGAAGCACTTTTGGCACAGCTTTTTCTTTTAGATAATGATTCTCTCTTCAGCTTTTATTTCATAATACAAGCTTGTGATCGGTAGTAAATTAATAATGTACATATACCACACGAACTTCAATGAATTCAACATTTTGAAAAATGATGCACCAAAAACACTGGCAGATGATGCCATACATTGGTTGCCCAACTCAAAACTTTTTCTACAGATAGACAATTCTCCAAGAAGAACAGAAGCAAGAGTTAATGATGTAGAAAACACATGATAGAAGACATGATGTCATGTTTTTCATAAGGATTTCAGAAGAGAACTATGGTGCGAAGGAGACAAGATCGACTTTAGAAAGACAGCAACAACTCATTCGAAGTGGGCAAATGTTTGATATTTGTCCCCTTTTCCTTTTGGGGTTCTCAATGTCGTGTAGATTCAGTCAAGACTTTCAACCACACTCAAATGGTCCAGCCTAAAGCATGCAACATCCATTTCTCCTACTTTGATCTCCAATCTGATCTACCTTTTCAAGCATCAAACAAATATTGCCGTACATTATTGAATGTGCAAGCTTGTATTGCATTATCATGAATCTTCATTGAGAAAATGTCGTAATTGGAAGTCATGGAAATTCAACAATGAAGAAATAACGTTTCTCAGTACGGATATTTATATGTAGATTTGAGTTCAATTCTGAACAACGGAACGAGTTGAATTACCAAGCATTATGTTTCAAACGCGGATTGGTTGGTGCTTGCCTCAGCTTTTTGCATTACAGAAACAGACGATCTGAATTAAGCATGCCATTGAATATTGTTGCTGCGGCACCGGCTTCCAGCAATTGCTACCGGAAGTTGGCGGCTGATTTTGTGTTGAATGCATGAACATCGCTTGCAGGTAAGGAACTTAGCAGCCCGTCAGCTCTGAAAGGGGACAATGTTTTTGGCTCCCATCGGGGGCTTAACCTGTGTAAAGCTTCTGACTCGACACTCGGACAGATCATATTGTCCTTCGTAACAGAAACTAACCAGAATTACGGTAATTAATGCTAGTAGCGAAGTTATCCGGAAGAAATAGACCTCGTCTTAAATAAGACTAATACGCACCATAACTTTCTGAACCGAAGCATCGCGGCACCTTCTTCTTCTATGCAAAACAACACAGAGAAAACAAACAAAACAAAAGAAACCCTTTAGGTGAATGAGAAGGATGTTTTGAATTTGATAAGACCTAGCCATCTATTTCAACACAATATTAACAGTTGTATCACTTAATCAATTTAAAAATAAAAATAAAAATCCTTTATCATTTTCAAAATGGTACAGAATTAATTAGTTTCCAACCTTCTGACTCTGATAATTAGTCTCCGGTAAAATGCATAATTAACAATGAGATTTTTGCGAAGTAAGAGCTAGAAGATCAGATTTCTCATAAATCATAGCATGGTTTGGGTTGCCTCTCGAACAAGAAATCTGAGCATCAAACTTTTTGAGGAAAAGCATATGCCCCAATGGCATGCATGCATGCTTGATAGCAACTTAATCTTTTGTGCCCACATGCTGGCTGACCACATAAATGCTTACAACTTTTACCTTCAACTTCAAACTTCTATAAATTCTTCAGTGTCATAAACTTTCACAAACCAAACACAACAATTATATTCGTATCTTTATTCTCTTCAGTCTTCACATTTCTGATCTCATCATCAAGAAATTCTACTGCCTTATTCCTTTCTTCACACTCTGAATCAATGGGTAAGTCACAGGCTGCTAGGATTACAACAGAAGTCGCACCGCCGCAGTTTATCTCGGTGGCTAAACGGCCATTGACAATAATGTTTGCTACAATTGTTGAGGAAGAAAAAGATTTTATTTTTTATGAAAGTTTATCTCCCGCAATATTGCATCATCTGTCGAGATTGCAGATTCTTGTTGAGAAGCTCTTAAAATTCTCTATGGCAGCAGCAGCAGCAGCAGCTGTTTTAACTTCAACTTCAATTTTATTTTTACTGAGAGGAATAAAATAATTACATGGCATACATCTCGTATCCATGGGTTAGCGGCAGATTTCAGTAATAAATAGAGAGTAGGGGAGGAACAACAATTTTGCTATAGCATCCTTTTGTTGTTTTTGCCGTATCTCTTTGTATCGTGTTATTTATTACTATTTCGGAGAATATTTTAACCTCCAACCCACATCCCTATTCCGCTGTTACCCTGGAAATTCTAAGAAAATGATGGTATGAGAGTTTCCTGTTTATCTGCGATTTTCTTCATCATATTTTGCAGACTGACGAAGTCAAACAGCAGTATTGGTCACAAAGAATATGCAAGAAATATGGATTGTCAAGAAATTTGCAATAAGATCTCTAATTTTTAATTAAATTAAGGTTTAGTCCTCAATTCTTCATTTTGTGTCACTTAGGTCCCTTGATTGAGGGTCAACCAGTCATCCTCAAATTAACAATGCCAGTAGTCTTGCCCTTGCATTTAGATGAATAATGTATTTGTAATTAATTTAATTTAATTTAATGAAATTTCATGACAAAGTCACTCCATACTTTCAAGACAAAAGAACATCAAATTCAAATTGTATGAGTTAACTACTCAATCCCGAGCCTCCTTTTGATCGCCAGAACAGCTTGATAACTCTTGTAGTGATCACTCCGGCTTTTGGAAACAGTCGTCTTCTGCATGCATCTTTTACCCCATGCGACGAGCTTCGGGCATTCTGCTTCCATGTTCAAATTTCCCTGCTTCTCAAATGTATAGAAGAAGCTGTAGAATGGAATTAAGGCCACGTCTACAAACCCAAATGTATCGCCTCCAAAGTAAGATTTGTCTCCAAGCTCTGCTTCTAACACTCTAAAAACTTTCCATTAGTTCTTTCACTGCTGTTTCCTTCGCCTGATGATCTCACGACAGCCACAACTTACTCCCAGTTGGGTAAATCTGCGTGCGTATAAAGAAACAGAAGATTAAGTACTTACTGGCTAATTTTGTTTACCAACAAACGATAATTGAAAGCAAAACACAGACAAAGTGTATGTGTATAGAATCGTTAACCTTCTTGTCGATGTAGTCGCCCCAAAACCTAGCATGAGCTCGCTGGTAAGAATCAGAAGGCAGCAATGGAGATTGGTGATTCCAAACTTCATCAATGTACTCAGCTATCGTCAACGATTCGCATACTGGTTTTCCCTTGTGAATCAAAACTGGGATTTGTTTACGAACAGGGTTCATTTTCAGAAGCAAATTGCTTTTGTTGCGCAAATCCTCTTCTCTCGATTGCAAAAGGGCTTGGATACAAATCCAATGGAACAACTTCACCCCCCGTTGTTGTGCAAATCAAATAGATTGATGTATATGTCGGTTTAACTTTCAGTTTTCTTCTGAGTGGGTGATTGAAAACCAGGGCAAAACAAGTATTTATAGCCGAAGTTGATCGTTGCATTAATTCCTATGTCATTGCTTGCATCAGAAGAATCAATTTTATTGAAATCAGTTTTTTAATTGTGACCATATTTCGTCATGGCTTTGCTCAAGTGGAGATGACATGATTCTGTCAACAGAGCGTCATGCTTTGAGCCCTTTGATTTTTCTCAATAACAGTTCTTAAAAGAAATCTCTAGTACGATTGACTAACCAGAATATTCAACAAAAAGCCAGAAGAAATAAGGGAGTTACACCATTTCCCATCTAAAGGAACATTTGGCGATAACAATTATTCGCAAGAAAACTTTAAAAACATGAAACTGGCAACGCCCATCACAAATTAAAGAACGGGAAACACTTTTTTAAATCATCCGCTCATGCACAGGCTCCCACACACCCGCGCAATTACATGTACAACTTGCCAACACTAACTTGTACTGCTCCGGTGGATTCAACAGAAAAAGGAGGGAAAGATAGGAAATGGTTGTCAGTAATCAAAGCGGGTTCTGAACCATGTCATTCTAAAGTAAAAATCTCAATGATAGTACATGTCCAAAAGCATTATCCCGTCACATTTTGATGGAAAAATTGTAGGCATCCATAGAATGAGGATTACTAAAATACCATACAAAATGAATAAGAATCCTGCAACTTGTTCTCTGACAAAACTGATTTCACTGCCTCAAGGAAGAAGACTTGTGGCAATATTTGAATTCGTCTCTCTCATCTCGATATCATCAAAACAGCGTTTCCCAAGGCAGAAGGTTTATATTGTTGTATAACAATCTCTTGTCACTGCTGGCATTTGCCCAGAAAGAAGATATCTCTATCACTATGATTATTTTTTTTGTTTCTTTTCCCAACCAAAATCAACAATCAGTAACACAGTCTATACACCAAGTATATTATACTCGAAACTCCACCAGCAACAAATCTTAGGAAACTGCAAAAATCATCAATAAGAAAAGAATGAAAGTCAAGCAACCAGAATGATTCTGAATTACCACAGGTAACCTATTGAAAATCATAAAAGGACAGGGTTACTATCTCATATCTCACTTGAGTTAATCATGGACTCGTTCTTCTTTGCTAAATGACCTGAGTCGTTTGATAAGGTCCTCTTTTAATGACTCAGGTATTTGAGAAATAAAAGTTGATTTTGCTTCCGCGACCAACAATTTCCTGCATTGAAGTTAAGATTAACAGTTTTTCTAATTGGTAATCAAAAGATTACTGCAAGACTTTGAGATCTGTGTGGAAAACTTCATGCATCTTATTACGAGTTATTAAGATAATTTATAACACTCCAGATGTAGCAACCTAAATCCTTGCACTGAGAGGTTGGGTACTTGCCCCCTTGATTTGTTTCGCTAACTTAATGGTCAGTTTAATCATCATAAAGGTCAAACTTTTTGGCTTTAATTTTAAACCAGAATATTTAACTCCCTTTCAGTATTTTACTCAAAACATAAAAGCCCTTCAGAAATTCCTAAAATTTACAAATACTATCCTGTAGCATACTGTATTCATTTTTATTTCCAACATATCTAAAGACCAAAAACCTAACAAATCTTCAAAATCAGCCAACTAGACCAAATTCCAACAGCGAAGTACAAGAAGTAGACGACTTACTTTAAGTCAATAGCACTTGGAGTGTTTCCTGCTTCACATGCACATAGCCTCTTCCTTGAACACATTAAACCGTAAACCTTTTCGAACCAACCACATGATCGCAAGACTGAAGTTGCCTCTTTCTCCAGACTGTGACATCACCAAGGATAAGATAAACAGAGTGTTATAGCCAGAGGTAAGAGTAGATTGACAACTTAAACATGAGTAACTTATATCTAATGTCTGATTAGTTCTTACATTGAGAATAGAAGAAACATAATAGACTTCACAACACAAATAGCATGCATAACCAAAAGCAAACATAATGAGTGCATTATCAATAATGGAAAAAGATCTTGGACTGGGTTCACAGGAGAGAATCATATAACATTCATGTGTGGTTAATTTTACAAATATTACCGTCAAATCCTTTCTAATCAGAGTTAGAAACATATATTTATCACCTTTAGAATCAGAAGCAGAAGATTTTGTGATCATAAATCAACAAAAAGAAAATAAAATGCATAATCACAGAAAATAAAC
This sequence comes from Swietenia macrophylla, assembly GCA_032401905.1. Taxonomy (NCBI): domain Eukaryota; kingdom Viridiplantae; phylum Streptophyta; class Magnoliopsida; order Sapindales; family Meliaceae; genus Swietenia; species Swietenia macrophylla. The sequence goes on along the minus strand of CP135565.1, from coordinate 10,788,906 downwards.
AAATTTAACCACCATTAATGTACATCAACAGGAAACATTATACAAATAACTGAGGTGAAAGTACATACACTTCTTTCAGTTCTCGAACTTTTGCCAGAGATTGTGAATTCTGCACTAACAAAATGCAAGACTCCTCCTCCAGTGATTTTCTCTTGGATCCAGAGACATCAGAGGGGCAGTTAACACCACCATTAAGCAGTTTGGCAGGATCAGACGCTCTTCCTGCTGTAATCCTGCTCCTCGTACCATTACCATCATGGATATCTGGTTTTACTGTATTAAAACCAATACTGTGTGTATCACCATTTTCACTTGATGTTTCTGCAAGTCCACTGTCTTTATCAACAGCATCAACTCTTTTACTTTTGTAAGAATTAATCCTGTTTATCACTGCATCTTTCTCACTTTTCTCCTTATGAACTAAGTTTATCACAGCCTCATTCATTTCTATGTTCTGACTCTTATGAATCACCTTTCCGTTACTAGTTGGAGGAACACCTTTGCAACCAGAGTTTCCACTAAAGCTGAATTTTAGTTGTGGGCCAGAAGGCACTTTCTCAACCTTAGAATTGGTAGAGACATTCTCCCACAATGTTTTTTCAACACTGGGCTTTGCAGTCACTGCTTTCCGTTCAGTGGCTATAGGAGAAGGTCCAGTCCTAAGCGCATTAGTCTTTGAAGCAAATTTCAATGGAACAGTAGCTTTCATACCTTTATTAGCCTCCTTGCCATTTTGATGAGATTTTGAACCATTGGAAACAAAAGTGCTACTGGCTGATACTGGTCTTTGGTTAGCACGAGAGTAGAAGAGAATATATACCTTCTCTGACATTACCTCCTGCAGAGTTGAAAGTGACACATATGAATCGTTACAGCAATACCATTGGCCTATTGCATCCTGCACATAGAGAACAAAAATCAACAAACTGATGAGATAGTTGCACTCCTGAAAAACATGCACAAATAAAAAGAGCAAGATGTAAAGTTGGACCTTGATATAAGCATAATAATGCCCAGAATCTGGTGAAAAGCCTGAATGCACAATAGTACCAAAAAGTTTATACTCTGGTTGTTGATCCTGAATTACAAAAAGAAAAAATAGAAACAATAAAATATTGAGTTTGAGAGAGAGAGAGAGCATATACACTCAAATTTACCAAGAGAAACAGCAACAATATAATAAGAGTACATAACCACTTGACGGGTCCATTTGATTTTTATGCCTACTAAATACTCAGACATGTACAGCATCATATCTGTTTGTGATGTCTAATCAAACACTCCATTATCCATTGTACACCTGTATCTTAAATTCCTGTACAAATTTAAGCATATTTAGAGAAACATTTTGGAGGTAGTAAGTGCCCTGCAATTCTTTTCCAGCCTTGGCTGGTCGAATTCTGGCAAGAGCTTCCTTACAACTTCCGGATGGAAATTTCATTTGGATTCTTTTTCTAATTCTAACTTCACCACTAGGACAATAAAAGGTTAACATACTTATAGAAATTTATCATATGCCATTAGGATTGAGCTTCCAAAGAGAAGCAATAACCTCTTACTCCAAAACTACACATATCTGTGAATGCCAAACTTAGTTTTTAGCAATTCATACAATTGTGTAAACAATTATTTAAGCTACATGTCCATATGACTAACTTCACTGTTTCAAGAACTCCAACTCACCTGGCGTGCTTTGCACATGAAGCTCGAAAGAACCAAAATTTCTTCAAAAGCAATGGCCTTATCAATCTTCCCACCAAATATTCCCTCAAATCTCTGCCAACACATTCCAACAACAATCCATCAATCAAAATGCAATAACACCACTAAGTTAAACCAACTATAGCCTTAATAACTACTCCCCAACTAAATTATGCACAAACCTTGAGCTGGATTACAAGGATATTAGGCGATTGAAGTATAGACATTTGCTTCCTTGCTGCCACCAATTTCTTACAACTAAACAAGCACAAGTTTCTCATTTAAACCATATGAAATTTTTTTTTTTTTAAAAAAAGGCTACGTTTCAGATTGAATAAACTTACTTATCACATTTGTACTTATTGTTGCCATCCAAAACCTCAGGCTGAAAAAACTTCTGCATTGCTTCTTTGAGCGAAGAACTATTCAAAACACCAAGACTAATGTCCATCATCTCATCGACCTTATTCGACTCCGCACCGCAGGCCAAACACTTCACCTGGCTTTGCAACGCGCCACCGAAGATCTCCTTTACTACAGAACTACCATTAACCGCCTCAGCGCCTTTCCGCTTCAGCTTCATAGGCCGCAAACACGTGTTGTGACAGGCATCAATCACATAACGCAAAAACTCGTGCGCGTCCTCCTGACGACCGCACCGGAAATGCTCCGCGAAGATCCTCAAACAGCTCAGGATCTTTGCCGGCGAGTCGAGCGTGAGGTCCGCGCTTAGCGAACGAACTATCCGCTTTTCCAGTATACAAAACGGACAGTCACGCTTTCTCTCGGCGTCCAAAGCCGAATCACCTAATTTATAAAGAATTAGGTTAAAAATGAACCGAAAACTAAATCAATTTATAGAAAATTAAAAAAAGAAAAAAAAAACAGCGCACTTAGGAGAATTACAGAGAGAAGAGTGTTGGAGCTTGAGGCAGAAATTGGCAAGCGGAGGAGTATAGGTAAGGCACTGAAGAACGCTGTTGAGATAGCAAGAATTGCCGAGATTGCGTAAGCCTAAAGGAGGACCGCGCTTGCGCTTTTCACTGAGTAGACTCGGCTGCCAACTCATTTGCAATTCGTGTCGTAGTCCCATCAACGGAGACCGACGCGTTCTGAATCAAATTCATTGCACAGACGATCGCATCTGTAAATTTCTTTTTCCTCGAGATTAAATTTGGAAACCAAAAAAACGAAATTTAATTCATCTATTTTGTTAAAAAAATTTGGGAAATATTGTGAACTCAGGTTGATCGAGAAAGAAAGAGAAGAAGGAGGTAGCAAAGCCCAAAGGCAATTTCCTTCACTTGGATTTGAGATGGTCATGTTTTATAGTTCCTGATTATTTCCCTCGCTCTCTTTCTCCTTCGTCTGCCTGTTCGATTTCTTTTTCCATATTATCTCTAATTGTTTTTTATTTTTTTAAAATATTTGCGTTTAATAAAAATACTCTTTACAAAAGTACTATTAAGCCCTTCATTATCTAAAAGATATGATGGATTATGATAACGTAATATTAAATTTCAATACCTATGGCTATGGACACTAATATTTGTAAACTACAGGCTTCTCTTTTCGACAGCACATGTAAAATTACTACAAAACCTGGCGCATTTGTCATAAGCACATCTTGGCAAATAGCCTGTCATTTGCTTTGGAAAAGCCTTCAGCATGTGTTTCTTTTAAGAATGATACAGTTGTGGAGTTTCCACATCTTTACACATCAATTTCTCCACTGTACTATTTGGCTCAGCTCCATACCGCCGTATAAAAACGAAAAATTACCACAAAATAGGAGCAGCGGCAACTGTCAATCGAAATATATGGATCTTACAAAAGGAAGCTTTGCCCAAAGAAACAGTTATCTAGAACTACAAACATGTCGAGGTTTCCTGCAATAAACAATGAATAGTACGATAACATGGACTGAGAATTATTGATAAGAGATGGCTAATATTTGATATGAGATATTAGTTTCATGAAATTAGTACCTCAAACAAGTCTTGGCAGACTGGCATTGATACAATACTATCCGTTGGATGTTGAAGACGTAGCTGCTGTTGTTGTGGATTGAATGTGTTGTGAGTCATCAGAGCTAGCTCGAGAAGCTTCCTTTTTCAGCTTGTGATTATTATAAGCAGCCACACCAGCAATGGCTGCAAATGGAACCAAAAAAGAAAGAAAATAAATAGACAAGAAAGAAAGCTTTATCACATAAAGCAGCAAGGTCTGGACTCTCGAGGTAAACTAGATAGCTAGCACACAGAATTGGAAAGGGCATTGTCCCCTCCCAATATAACATGTGAATCCACTACAAAACCAACTACCAATTTGGAAACAGATTTAGACTGTCAGCCTCTGTATTTTCACTCTCCCAGAAGGAAAAACTCATGGTTCTGCCACTGGAGTCATCTAACAAAATTATGCAGGTTGCAATGAGATGAAAACTCATATACAGACACTAACACATATCTGTTTGTGTACTTACCAATGCCATAACCAAAAAGATTGATAACTGTCAGCTTTGTATCTGCAAAAAGAAGGGCAGAAAGTAATACAACCACCCAGTCCTTAACCACTCCAGCAACACGAATAGTCAGCGCACTTGTATGTGAGATCACAAGGAAAACTGATAAGTTGAGTGCAAATGTACAGAGTGAGTTGAGTATTAGCACAAGCGGTTGAAAACTCCAGGTTCCATGAGCATCCATCTTTGGTTTCTCTAGAAATATCCAAGGTAAAAAGAGGCATAAAGCACTGCAAAACAAACCAACATTTGGTCCCCGCAGGTTTCAATTTTCTGTACACATAAGAAAAACAATTCTTCAACAAAGTGACGGCTTGCAAGCTAAAGAAAGATATATATTGCAACATGCCTGCAAGGACTGACGTAATACATGACGGATATAGGATTTAATTTGAGACCCTTCCTCTTAACCAAAATCTCCATGAATATGAGTCTTAAAGCTTCTCCAACAACACCACCCATTTGGTATACAACTCCAATCCAGTTTATATATATTTCCCCATATGATGCCACTAGAACACCAAAACTTATCACTGACATTATCAATAACATTCTGCTACTCATAACCTCAAGTCCTGCCGCTACTCCAAGAATGAAAACAGCTACTGGCACTGCAAATCTCATTAAAAATATTGAGTGACATCAATCAAATCTGGTCCAAATATATTGAAATTTATGCTAGTAAACCTGAAAAAAAAAATTAAAAAATAACCGTTCCAGGTATAACAAGAAATGGCAATGGCACAACTTACTGATAGCCTTCAGCATTTGAGCAAATGAAACTGAAATATACAGGTAGGCAGTGTTTCCCAGCCAAAGAGTCATTGCAAACATTGCACCAATAGGTATAACTGATGTAGTGTATCTGAGTACATATAATTTAATTAAACACAGGCCAGCAGATCAATGCATGCATAAATATAGGCTAGGATTTTGTGCAAATTATCTATCAAACATACTATAATCTCATGAAAATGATCTATGTGAAATTTGTATGATACTGAGAAAGCCATCTATAAGGAGTCTAACGAATATGAGTCTGTTGACTCTTGACAGACTCATGCCCCTAACCTTAATTTATAATATGTCAAGAAAATCATCTCTCAAAGTAAAAAAAAAAAAAATTTCCTCACACCCTTGAAATTATTAACATGAAAAAATTAAAATTAAGAAAAAAACACTGCCACTGTTATGCAACTAATTGATTATTTAAGGTGAAATCAACTAAGTTCAGCTTCATAGAAGTAACAAAAGGCCGAGAAGCAGATACTGCTAAGGAATGTAATCTTACTTCCATTGCACAAAGCAATATTATGATCATATCTCCCATGTTTTGATTAAAGCATTAGAGTAGTAACCATAACATAGACTAATAAATCAGCAATCAAACAACTTTCAACAGCCACATCACAATTCTGTAAATTGAAACTAATTACTTACATTTCTGCAGTCATTCCTTCCTCAACTTTCATGACCTATTAGGGTAAAAAATAACAATCAAAAGTTGCACAAACGAATAAATTTCTAAAAGCAGAGACTATTATACTAAATAGAAAATTAGATACCTTCAAAACTTTGGTGAGGACAAAACACAATACAGAGGAAAACACCATGTGAAGTAGAGTCAATCCAAGAGGATAAGGAAAGTTTATTTCCTTAGATGACAATACCCACTGCATTTTAGAAAAGGATGAAAGCACTGCAGTCAAGTATACGTCCATAAGATATATCAATATGTACGCAAAACCCTTCAAAATTAATTCTAACAAGATGGACATCCATGCAGAAGTGGGGCAAAAATTGATGTGAGATAAGGCATCACGGCCACATATAAGGATTAGTTTGAGACAGTTGTGCTCTGTTCAAAGCGCAACAAATAGAGGTAAACAACAACTTTTAAGTGATTTCATTCAAAGCCACAACAGTCAAGACCTCAATATCAAACAAAGCCTGAGCCTTATGCGGTCAGCCCCATTAATTCCAATTACGAGTGTTTTCAAAAATGTTCATACAAGGAAACAAAAAATCTATATAAAATTCTCCCCATTTGGAATTCATAAACTATCAGGAAACGTATAATTATCCATGTCAAATAATTTCCACAAATCGCTCAAAACATCATGAAATATTTTTTATGTAAGAAATTACATCAGTGCGACATTTGCAGACCATAATTACAAGGAGAAAATTCAGTAATCTAGAATCAAGGACTGATGCATCAAAGAAATACTAAAAACAAATAAATTCTTTACACATAATGCAGCAAAAATTTGCTGATTCAAGATGAAGTGTTGGAGAGAAACAAGGAAATGACCTTGTTGAAGAAGATCTGACCACTAGAGAGGGCGATGTAGAGCATAATGTAAGCGTAAGTTATCACTCCTCCTTTCGACATACTTGTCTCCCGATCCGCCATGGCCTCTAACTAAACCCCAATGCCGAATTCCTTGTTTAAAGACTGCTGCTTGCTTCACTCGCTCGCTTACCCTCTCTTCCGCTTTGCTTTCTGTACGGTAAAAACCCCAATCGAAAAATCTCAACAATACTGAACGAAATCTTAAGCGGAGTTTTCTCTAGCCCCACGCCTGCCCATGACTGCTTGATATTGGGCCATTCCGGATATCCAAATTAAAGTTTGGGCTACACGGGCCTGAAAGGCGAAATTCCTAGTAACTCTCATCATGATGTAAAAAATATAGGTATAAATGAAAAACGAACTGAAAACACGTCACCAGATTGGCACGGACGGGCCAACCCGACCCACAAAGCTATCAACAGACACAACTTCAAACAACTGACAAAGAGCGGGAGAGAGCAACCTGCACTTGTCTGTTTCCATTATCCTATGGTTGTTTAATCCTGATTTATATAATATTGCATGCCTGTTATTTTCATTTTTATTTATCAGAATTTGGGAACGATAATAAAGAAGAAAATCTATGAAACACACGTACATTTTGTGGATGATATCCACCCATTTGCCCTGATAAGATTTATAATCAATTTCTCACCTCCAAATGCTCATCCACTTAACTTGGTCTTGTTTCCCCATAGTTTCCTTCTTCTCACTTTTTCTACCCATGATTTCTGCTTGATATTCATTAACCCCACCATTTTTTTCTCCTTCCAATCTTATATATTTGTATCCTTTTCTCTTTGCTTTCTGTTTCTTTCTTCATAGCTCCGTTCCCTATTTATCTTCTCTTCTTCACTGGTTTTTCTGTATTCACTTTCCTGCATAGTATTTTAACTTACGGTATACTTGCTTCTCTTTGTTTGCCTCCCTCTGTTCTGTTTGCATAGTTTCAAAGTGAAATTTATGTTTGAGTTTATAACTTTGATTTTTCTGTCAGCCTTGGTTACAGTTTGTTCACCATCTATTTGTGTTAGTTTTACTGAGTAAATCTGGAGTTGTTGTTTTTGTTTTGATGTAGAATACAGATTAATTAGGTAGAAAACAGTCAAATCTCAAGATGGAGGAGGTCACTAATGTCATGGAGTACGAAGCCATTGCAAAGAAGAAGTTGCCGAAGATGGTGTTTGATTACTATGCTTCGGGTGCAGAGGACCAGTGGACTTTGCAAGAGAACAGGAATGCTTTCTGCAGAATCCTGTGAGTTATCTGCTCCGCTCATTTTATCTATATGTACCGTGTTCTTTCAATGGGCTTGGCTGTGCTACAGCCAAGTATCATTGCAACCACTAACACAAAACTTAAAATCGCAATGCATATTCTGAAACTTTTTACGTCAAATTTGAAACAAATAGAATAAATGATAAATAATACTTGAACGGGAACGAAAAAACTGAAATGTGTAAATAAAAAACTTGAAACATGTAGTAAACAGCACCTGAAACATAATAAAAAGCTTAAAACTTGGGCACAAAAGTTTAAAAAAAATGTATATATAATTACATGTATGTATCGCAGACAATTCCTCTTTGAATGTATTGGCTGTGAAATAATTTATATCCATGTTGATAGGTTTCGACCTCGTATTCTGATTGATGTAAGCAAAATAGACATGACTACCACTGTCTTGGGCTTCAAAATATCCATGCCAATCATGATTGCCCCAACAGCCATGCAGAAAATGGCTCATCCAGAAGGTACATCACTGTTATATATCAAGATCTTTATGATAAATACTTTCAAATAATTGATTGAGCAGTTGAAAATTATGTTTTGGTATATCTGTAGTTAGTTTAACAGAAAGCAAAGTGAGAGTTTCTACAAAAAGAATATTGTTTGTGTAGTGCTTGAGGCCTCAATACTTTTAACATTTATTTGAAACTCAAATGATGCCAATGACAAATGTTATTGTGAAATAGACTGAAAAAGAATTTTTCTTTTTTTTTTTTTCTAAATTTCTTCTGTAAAAAGAAAGAACTCTTTTGCTTGCCTTGAATTGTAAAATAATTTACAGAAGTAACGGAGATATCTTTGTATTTCTTTACTCCCTAAAAGCTGAAAGGAGGTTTGGTATTTACATAGTGCGACTACTGATAATTATATACTCTGCTTGAATTTGATTTGCAATTGGTTTTAGAGCCCGCCTATGCATGGATTTAGTGCTATAATCTATTGAAAGCAAAAAGTGATTCTCATTCAGAATAAAAAAAAATTCTTTAACTCGTGCAGGGGAGTATGCTACCGCTAGAGCCGCATCAGCAGCTGGAACAATTATGGTTTGGCTTCCCTCCCTTTTTGATGTTTAAATTTCAATAAGTACCCTTAAGCAACTCTGCATGTTTTGGTTGCATTTTCTTTTATAATTGTGGGTAATATCAAAAATTTTAAATTGGTCGTGTGTGATTGGTTGCCCTTTCTTTAAGTTGAATGCTTAAAAGCAGTTATAAAACGGCTTTAATGCTAGCTTAGTTCCTAGTTAAGCTTTCCTGTTAAGTTCTTAAAGTAACTTGACTCAAGTAGATAAAAAACATTTACTGCAAAATCTTGAGGATATGGACTAGAATTTTAGTTGATGACTCGACGCTGATGATCCGGGAAACTCTAGAAAGTAGAATGATGAAGATTTGAATGTTTAGTACTATCTTGCTTTCGGTTCATAGGTCATGGCTTGGTACCCATCATTTGGCAACCCTGTAACCCAACTATGATTTTCAATACAAATTCTCCTTGCATAAATGCTTTTCAACGTGAACTTCCATGGACTCACCTCACCATCGCTTATCAGGCTCATTAACTGATTTGATATCAAAGTTGGGATCCTTCAACTTTTTTTTTAATATAATAGTGTTTCCGGGGATATTTTAATGAAAAGCTTTCATGCTTTGCTTCAATTTTCAGACATTGTCTTCATGGGCTACTTCCAGTGTTGAAGAGGTTGCTTCAACCGGACCTGGCATCCGCTTTTTCCAGCTCTATGTAAGTCAACTCATAAGTTTGAGACTAACGCAATTAAACAATTAGCATTTTTGCTGTCTGATTGACCGTAATGTTCTTTGTATTATTCAGGTGTACAAGGACAGGAACGTGGTTGCTCAACTTGTTAGAAGAGCCGAAAGAGCTGGGTTCAAGGCTATTGCTCTTACAGTTGACACCCCAAGGCTGGGGCGCAGGGAAGCTGACATCAAGAACAGGTTAAGATCTCAAGTAAAACTTGCGTTTGGTTCAGCCATAGTTAAAATATTCCAATCAGTTAAGTTGTAAATAGGTTAAGCTTTATGTTTAATTCTAGATTTCTGCTGATTAATTCTCTTGACAGATTCACCCTACCACCATTTTTGACATTGAAGAATTTTGAAGGTTTGGACCTTGGCAAGATGGACATGGTAAGTGGAAATTAGAACAATATATTTAATCATTTGAAACAATTAATCTAGAGTGATGAATTTTAGCTTCCATAATTCTCATTTCTCCTATGGTGCCGGACAGGCAAATGACTCTGGACTTGCTGCATATGTTGCTGGCCAAATTGATCGTACTCTGAGCTGGAAGGTATATCAAATGAGACTCTATAGTTAAGATTTATATTGAGTTAAGCTGAATATATCTGCAACTATACTGTCACACTAGACTTCGTTATGTCTGGACACTACTATATGCACGCAACAATGACAGATAAATGTAAAATAAAATGCTGGAGCAGTTCCTGCTGGGAATTTGGGGAGTCTTAAACCATGATCTATGCAATTATAACATTGTGTGCCCGCATGTGTGAAGACTTTCCACTTACCTGCTACTTTATTGTACTTGCATAGGACGTGCAGTGGCTTCAGACGATCACCAAATTGCCAATTCTGGTGAAGGGTGTTCTCACAGCCGAGGATGGTAAGAAAAATATCACTACTGTTTATCTTATTTCAGTCTCTCCAATAAATCTATTTGTACTCATACAACTCTGTTATGCGGCCTATATGCAGCAAGGATTGCAATACAAGCTGGAGCAGCTGGGATTATTGTATCCAATCACGGGGCTCGCCAATTGGACTACGTCCCTGCCACTATCATGGCCCTGGAAGAGGTAATTCAATGTGATCATTTTACCTTTTTTTTTTTTTTTCAACTTGGCTGACACTTCTACTGAGTTTGATGCTTTGTCTTTGTCTTCTCAAATTTAGGTTGTCAAAGCTTCACAGGGGCGAGTTCCTGTGTTCTTAGATGGTGGTGTCAGACGTGGAACAGATGTCTTCAAAGCCATGGCACTTGGAGCCTCTGGCATATTTGTAAGTATCATGCTGGCAAAGAAAACTCTTTTTAACTTCACCTAATTAGACCATGGCTTATAATGATGGTATTGATTTCAGATTGGACGACCAGTGGTGTTCTCATTGGCAGCAGAGGGAGAGGCTGGAATTAGAAAAGTACTTCAAATGCTGCGCGAGGAATTCGAGCTAACTATGGCCCTAAGTGGTTGCCGTTCACTCAAAGAGATTACCCGCCATCACATTGTCACTGACTGGGATGCTCCTCATACTCGTCCAACCCCCAGGCTATAGAAACATGCATGCAAAAACGGAAACAGAACAATAATTTGGTTAATTTCTGTCTGATGTTCCAAGAGCCTGCATTTTCTTGGAGAACACGTTTATGTTTGAATGAGTCGGAATTTATCTTTAAAATTTCTGAGCCTCTGTAATGAGATATAGAACATGGCTACTTCTGCCTTCACTGTATATTCTCTCTTTAAAAACGATATTATATAATAGCTTTTGCTTGAGGGATATTGCATTATTGGGGCGTAGAAATTAAATTGCTATCAAGTATCAGCAACGGCGGCATTCATTGTAGTATGATTTTGTGCCAATATGGAAGAAGGAAGGCTTGGGTTCTGCTCTGCTTGCGAATAAAGAGGTGTCAAATTGAACGCAGAATTGGTAAAAGAAATTAAACAAACGATAGTAAAGCCATCATTTCAACTAGGATTGCAAGGAAATTAAATAAAATCTCTTGTGAGGTTGAATTTAAAGGTGAAAACTAGTCGTGCGGTGCTTCAAGAATTGAGAGAAAAGTATGGCGTAAAATGCCCTAAACAGCGGTTGCATAGGGCCAAGAAGAGACTATGCGCTGGTCTCCGAGGGCTCCATTGCATCTGAATATCTGATACAAGTCCATCCATAGAAGCTTCGAGGCATGAAGGCGAACGAGGACTAATTTGCAAAAAGGGATTAAACTGTAGATTAAATGTTAGTTTCATATGTACAGGGATGTGTTTGATAATAACCATATTTAGTATGTATTGTAGATTTGAGTGTGATAACTGCCCATTGTTTTGTTTGTTAGAATTTGGGCCCAAAAGAATCCTAAATCCGGCCCAAGAAAGAGCCGCCAAGGTTTTTGCTGCGTCTCCTCTTAAATTTGCCGTGTTAGGGTTTTGCATTCTGTGTTTCTGTCTAATCTGTCTACTCTGACCGTTTAGGGTTTTGCATTCTGTGCTTCTGTATAATTGTCTACTCTGCCTGTACCAACTCAAGTTTCTATCGATGGCGAGAAAACGGGAGAGAATACTGAACTTGCAGCCTTTTCTCCCGGCGGACGATGACAAATCCGTGGCGTCCTCGAAGAAGCGATCTAAAGCTGCCAAACACCACCAAAAACAAGATAAAGTAATCTATTTTCTCTTCGCTCTTTCAATATTTATGAAATCAATTTCTATACTTCTTTGTTTGCTTCAATTTTGGGATTGTACAGATGATTTCCTCAGGGACGAGTTCGAAGATTTTGAAGGAAGCCTTGGCTCAGCAGAAAGAGGTTCTGGAAGAGTCCGACGAGCCAAACGCAACCAAAAACGCGTTCGTTTTTGCTGAAGAAGAGCAGGGTAAGCGTCGAGTGGGAGGAGAAGAAGAAGAAGATATTGATGATTTTGGTGGTTTTTCTGAGACGCAAAGTGAATTTGGCAATTATGAGGTCAGTGTTATCTATCACTGTAAATATTCAATTTCTTTTTTCAAATTCGTGTTTTTCGTCAACATGCACATTTAAATTATCTGTTTTTTATTTGATAAAAAGAAAAACTGGTTTCACAACTTAAAGTAGTTTCTTTTTCTTTTGTTAAATAAGAAAAATGTATTGCAGGAAGAGATTGACGAGGATGATGAGAAATTGCTGGATGCATTCTTATCAAGGGATGCAGGTCCACAACTTACTCTGGCGGATCTCATTATCAAAAAAATAAAAGAAAATGATGCAAATGTTGCTTCAGGTTGGTGTTTTCTTGATCATCAAAGAGTCATGTTTGTTCATTTTGTGATTGTGTTAGTTTTAACTTTCAATCTTTAATATTCTGTTTGTTTTGTGATTTTGCAGAATCACGGCCTGTGCCTAAGTTGGATGAGTCCTTCATAAACTTGTATAAAGGGTAAGTTAGCTTTGCTGTTAAGCAATATGTTCATGTTTGCCATGTAGTGGGGATGTTTGGTTGAAAGGGACTTTTTTTCCCAATATGGTAAGAGAAAGTTGATTAAGGTGCCATTAATGAAATGTGCAGAGTTGGCGAATTTCTTAGTAAATACACTGCCGGGAAAATGCCCAAAGCATTTAAACACATCCCTGCAACGCAAATGTGGGAGGATGTATTGTACCTTACAGAACCTGAGAAATGGACGCCTAATGCAATGTATCAAGCCACACGAATCTTTGCTTCTAACTTGAGTGCTAGGAAGGCAGAACGCTTTTACAAGCTTGTTTTGCTTCCTCGGATCAGAGATGATATTCGGAAGAATAAAAGGCTGCATTTTGCTCTATATCAAGCTTTGAAGAGATCTCTGTACAAACCTGCTGCGTTCAACAAGGGAATATTGTTCCCATTGTGCAAGGTATACATCCCCATATGAGACTTTGGGTCAGGTCCATCATATATGCATATATGTAACCTCATGCATACATATTAATGTAAATGTACATATACATATTTACACATGTATAGTGCATGCACAAATTCCATTTGTTATGTTTATATCAAATGACTCTGTATTGTCCAATGCCTGCTTTTCTTAGCATTCATTGGTTGTTGACAGCTGTTTAAGAAGATTATAACTGTCTCATTTACTTTTGCTTCCCTAGTTACTATTATTTACCAATAGATCAACTTCTAAGTAATTGCAAGTCATTGTCGGAAGCTTGGGATGCTTGCAGTGGAATTTTTGTTATCTTGATAGGGCAGACAAATTTTGTAATCTGTACTAATCTTTTTACCTGATTTTCAGTCAGGGACCTGCAACCTCAGGGAAGCTGTCATCATTGGGAGCATTATTCAAAAGGTTTCCATTCCAATGCTTCATTCGAGGTATGCTCTTTTTTCTGGGCCTAACCTTTGGAATATAAAGGAACCCTAATTTAGTGGATTCTGGGAGGGCTTTGTTTACTTACGGCTAGAATACGAGGTGTGAGGTCAAGTGACAATGTATCAAGTTGCAATGATTTCACGCACAAGCATCTGTTTCTCTGGAACAGAGAGAAGCTTCAAAACTGGATTTTGCATAGCAGTCTGGTGAATGACATGTAACCTACAAATTGATTCCCAAAATAAGCATTTTGCATTAGTATACAGTTTCTATTTCTACAAAATGCATCATAAAGATTATGTTTTCTTTTCTGTAGCCTAAGAGTGAGATATTTTGGTATGTTTTCTTGAAGGGAATCCTTTTCGTGCTTTCTTCTGCAGGGGATATATCCCTGTAATTGTTCTCAGTGGTTCACTTATTCCTATTCTTGGTTGTAAGTGTGGCCATCCTTGCAAAGGAATTCTCATTTGTGGATGATATTATTTATCGAACAGTTTTGACATAATTGTCATAGAAAGGACGGGCTAGATTGAAGCTTCTATGATTGGATACTGGAATTCTCTGTATAAAGATTTTGTGCTGAATAGTTATCTTTTAGTGCTAGCAGTAACTTCATTTTTTTTAAAGAAAAAAAAAAGAAACCTTGTTTTATAAGATATGGCATTACCAAAGCCCTTATTGTTACAAACTTTTCTTCATAAATTTATCCTTTCTCGTCCTTTTTGCTGCCCAATTTCTATGGTTGTGTTCTTGCTTGTTCTGATTTTCTTGCTTAAACACTTTTTATATTTGATAGAACTTGACATGTTCCTCTGCAAATTGTTTCTTTGCGTATCTGGCTGATACCTTGAATATTTGAATATCTTTCAAAAGATTGATTCTTTGACATGTTCAGCTATTCTTGCGTATAGCTGACTGTACTTTGTATTTTAATTTTCATATTTCTGATGCATATGAGAGCTATTGAACTCAAAATTCTGTTTGGAATTGTAGTGTTGCCCTCTTGAAGCTTGCAGAAATGGAATATTGTGGTACAACCAGGTATCCATATTTGTATCTTACATACATAATTGCCTAGTGGAACTTTGAGATGAGAGACAAAGTAGTTTGATTTACTGTATGCGTCGAGGTTTTATCTGTAGTACATAAAATGTTGATTAATCAAAGGAGTTCTCCTTTTGTACTAGGAAAAGATAAACTCTTTTGAGTCATCTGATGTTTATTGTTGCAAGATCAGCCGAAAGCTACTTAATAATGTTGTCTTGTTCATTGGTTGCAGTTACTTTATAAAGCTTCTTCTGGAAAAGAAATATGGTTTGCCATACCGTGTAGTTGATGCTGTTGTTGCACATTTCATGAGATTTCTTGAGGATACACGAGTAATGCCTGTAATTTGGCACCAGTCGCTTCTTGCATTTGTACAGAGGTTAGTAAGTTGGTTAGCTTACACATTGAGGCAGGTCAAAAAGAATATCAGAGTATAGATTGACCAGTATATCTTATCTTTGTTTCTCTCCTTATAATATTTTTCCATAGTTATTTTAATTATATAGTATTTTTCATCAAAATGATATTGTTGCTGTGTCAAATTCTTTTCAGGTACAAGAATGAACTGCGGAAGGAAGATAAAGATGACCTTAGAGTTCTACTTAAAATTCAAAAACATAAATTAGTAAGACTGTTGTCCCTAATACCAATTATTGTCTGATCTCTTTCTTCTGTTTCTTGGGTACTCTGGTTTATAGAGGATTATAATTTGGGCTGTATATGATTTCAGTGCTCCCTCTTTAAATGCAGGTTACTCCTGAAATCATAAGGGAGCTCAATAGTGGTCGTAATCGTGGTGAAAAGGAAGACGATCTTATGTCAATATATATCCTTTGCCTTTTGTTTAACCTACCAGTTATTTTTTATGTTAAGTAGGATATTTGGACCAAAAAATTCATACAATCAGATGCATAGTTGATGATCATATTTGATGTGTGTATCATTTTATGTTATTAACATCACCTACCGAAAAAGGAAAAAGAAAACAGAAGAAAAGAGTTTGAAGCATTTGCCATTTGGGTTGAAGTCACACAGTTGATATATGTATGCATTCATTGCAGTTGTAGGTCTTTTCTAATCGGACATCACTAATAATTCATGTAGGTAATAAGCATCAAGGAACAATTTACTTTTTCCTAGCCTGATTCAAAGATTTGATTCCTTGACTTTTCATACCACATCCGTTTTCTGTGATCAATAAAACAATCGAGGAAGATAGGTTTGATATTCCAGATGTACCTATGGAGGAGGATTGAGTATTTACAGCTACCAATTTAGTTGATTTCACAGTATGGTGCTGCTAATTCCGCATTGTTGTATTCATATGCACTTTCATTCAGTTACACTGCTTGTTTTTATGCATCATGTGCCCAAAACTAACTGAAAGTTTGGTTCCTATTGCAGGTAGCTCCTCCCTATGATTTTTGAAGAGGCTACTCTTGGTATATTTCTTTTAAGAGAAATGCAGTTTTGTTCCAGTGTAGAAATTGCCTAAGGCAATTGATCCTGCTGACTATTTCCAATAGTTATTCAAATTCAGGTTTTTTCGATTCAAAATCATTGATTTATCTGCAAGCCACGTTGTTATATGTAAGAAATAGTGTATTTATAAAGTTCGTTTGTGTTTAATGTACCTTGTTTCATGCTTATTGTTTTTTCTCCCCTCAAACCTGTTATCTTTCTCGATTGTTTCTCCCTTAATTCAACATAATATATGAATTTATGTATCTGTGTATATGTTCGTGATATCTCAATCTCAATTCATACACCTTCTGGATAAGAACGAATGATGTTATATATGATTCAAAATACTACTTCAAGATCAATATTGTCCCGTTGTAAAATGACGTTGGAATATATAGTTCCCTTTTTAAACTGTCAGGACGTGCCTGTCATTTTTAACACAATCAAATAAGGTCAGGAAAAGGTTTGAATCATTTGTCCATGGAATCTGTTTTCTTGCTGCATTTCCAATACTCGATCAGACGAAGTACCAAATTGCGATGTTTTCATTACCCGTTTTAGGATTCAAATACAAATAAATATGTTTTGTTTCTGGTGTTTGAGTTGCCACGTTGAATCTCCATTATTAAAGCTTCTAAAATCATTATCCTGTCAAGAACCCAGAAAACATCTCTGCAATTACATGCAATCAAACCATCATTTTGTTTCTTCATATTTTAGCTATCTTTGCTCGTGATGTACAGTGACTTTTAAACTAGGTTTTTGGAATGAAGTCTATGCTGTCACTTATGTGGGTGAGGCATGCCGTGAAGTCAGCAAATTGGCTAGGGTTTCACATTGGAAAGCTGACCTGGACACGACGGATCACTAGAACCAGAACACGTAGCATTTTCTCTGACAATAACCCTAAAGTTCTCTTTTGATATGTGCAATACCTGTGTCATCCCTAACGGGACTGTTCAATCGTCCCATACATCGACACGTAGTTACTGTATATTTGTCTCCTTTATACCAATCTTTTTCTGCTGATTCCAGGGAAATTTTTGGAGTTTTCATATAATTCGGCTGAAGGCAGCTGTTTTCTAGTGAAGTGCTTATTCTTTCAGTGCATTTGAGGATCAGGAATTAAAAGTTTTGGGCGTGATAGATTCTATAATTGTGGTTGTAACAGCTGGAACATGAATATCTATACATGTGCGCGCGCGTATACACGCACACATATAATTCGGTAGCACCCTTGAAAAAGGTATCTCATTATCTGAATTTGATTGATCAGATTTTGTTTTCTTCCGATTTCACATTTTCATTGGCTTTTCAATCTGTGTACATCTCTTTAATAATGCTTGTCCAGAATTGCAAATTACAACGTTCCTGTCAAAAACGTTAAAAAATAGAAATGGCTGCTAATTAATCAAGTCAGCAAACGTGAAGAAATAAAAGGGTTTTGGCCAAAAACTTTTACATTCCCGTGTGAAATTCAATCTATTCAACGAAATCAGTTAGAAATTGACAGCTGCAGTCCTGAAATCCTGAGAAAACTCTTGGCCTTGTAAATTGTGATACAGGTTATCAATGGCTCAATTCGTGGTTGCAACATCTGTCAGTGAAGCAGCGGTTGCTTATGTACTAGAGTTGATGAATTTTTACAGGCAATTTTTGGCCACAACTTGGTTGATTCAATCTTATTGTTGTAGTCTCACGCCCCATGTGTTTCCAATTCCAGGATAAGTGTTTGTTTTGATAGCAGCCTCAGATATATTGTTCAATATATCTCTCAAAAGTAACGTATCCTCAGCATACATTTCAGTTTCCATCTAAATCACCAAATCCTTGAATTTCATATCTGAAAAAAAGAAAGTGATTTTGATACATGTGCAAGCTCCAACTCAGATTTTTATTATATTCTTGCGGAATTCCCGCAGGATTCAAAGAAAATTCGTGCCATATGAGCCGTCCTTCGCTCTCGAAATTTCTCTTTTGCTGACAAATGAAAGATGATGATAGCATTTGTTGATCAGTACCTTCAGATGATCATTGCTGATAGACATGCACATGACCAATAACATGATACTGTCACAAAAAGTTGATGTATATAGATATTGCTTATGGTCTTCGAGTTGCCACGTCGAAGCTCCATTATTAAAACTTATCATCATCGTATCAAGAGCCCAGAAGGAGTTCATCCAATTCTAAGCAAGCAACTATTTTGTGTTGCTATTTTTGCTGAGTAGATGATGTGCCAAGATTTTTAAATTCATTTTTCCCATGGTGTTTGGGCTGCTAGTCGTATGGGTGATGCATGCAATGAAGTCAGCGAATTGGCTTGGCTTTCGGGTTTCCTATTCGAAAAGCTGACATGGACGGAAACTGGTCGCCGGGACAAGGCCAGGTAGCAGTAGAACCAACGTCGGGACCCTTTTATTTTCCCCCCCATAGACGCTTAATTGACTGTTTGTCTCTTGTAATGGTTTCTAGGAAAATGTTGGAGTTTGCAAATATTCGGTGGAAAGCAGAAAATAACGGTTCTGAGTTCTGACCTTGGCTTAACAAGTGATTCCAATATTTAGTGCTTATTCTTTTAAGTGCTTTTGAGGGTCAAGATGGATTCTATAGTTGTGGCTGTAAGAGCTAGAAACATGAATAATATCTATAATTAATTCGGTAGCATCTTCGAAAAGTTATTCTATTGCCTATTCTGTACCATCAATTCTCATCTAATTTCTTCATGGCGCTGCCTGCAATGTTGCCATATCAAATTACTCATTGATGTTGAATGGTCATTTACAATATAATAGTGTGGTATGTATAAGAATTGTTCCATGCAATTAATGTGTAACATGTCTGCTAGAAGGGATTTGACCTAAGGCCAAAAAGTTCTTAAGTAGTACCCATGTGAACTTCAATCTATTCAAAAGAATTTGTTATCTTGACTGCCGAAATCCTGAGAAAATTCTAGCCATGCCAACATAATATAGAAAATTTCGTGGTTGCATCAGTTTCACGCCCAGGCTGCTTATTTGCGCATTAGAGTTGACGCGTCCATAAGAGAGAAACCTGGGCCACAATTTGGATATGCAGCAGCCTCAGATACATTGTCAAAATATCTCTCTACCTAGAGCAGTGTAAGCATCCGAATTTTTTCCACACTTCCGGTTGTGGTTCAGAAAGCAATAAGACCGCCCATTTCTGCGCTAGTTTTGGAGTTGATAGTGATAATCTGATTTGTATTTTTTGGCTGAATTCACGAAACTTTCCTAGAAAATTCCGCGCATGGGAAAATTTTCCAAGTATAGAATCTTCTGCATATACGTTGACGAGTTCAAATTTATAGCTGGCTGCATTCGGATATGCAAAAACACTTGCAATTTAATCATCCCCGTAGTCATTTTCAAAGAAATTGCAAGCAGACATACACAAAATCTATGTCCATCTTCAAACTGTCGCATTCATTCATGATTCCATGTCTCAAATATTACAAAAGGGTGGGTTAATTAGTTTATATTGACTTTTATAGAAATCAAAGAAAAAGAAAATTAATTTGTTAACGCATATGCAAGCAGCAACCATTAACAGAGTTAGGTATATGTGATTTTCACGAGGGGAAATCAAATCGATCGAGTGTATGCATGAATGTTCTATATATTTAGAGCAGAGCAGCTGAAATATTTGACTGAGATTCCCCTTTCTCTTTCTCTTTTTCTTTTTCTTTTTCTTTTTTTCTTGTCATGCACATGCAACGTTAGATTTCACATTTTTCACAAGTGATAATTTAAAAGAGATTTACTCTCTCTCTATTTTTTCTTTTTCTTTTTTTAATTATCATTCACATGTATCACATGCATCATAGACTTTGCAATCTAAATCAGTGTAGTGCTGTGAGATGTGATGTGCAATTTCACATTTTTTACTAGTAATAATTCAATAGAGATTTTCTTCTCTCTTTTTCTCTCTTTTCTTTTGTTTCTTGTCATCCGAATGCATCACATGCGGGGAAGTCTTTGCAATTCAAAATGCATAATAAGGTGGGATGTGATATATTTTCGTGTAAAGTTCATTGCAAATTTATTGTTGTGTTTTGCAATTTAAAACACGTTTATTAAATTAAAAGATTTTAAATTATATAAATTATAATCCAAACTCATTTATTTGTAATGTAAAATGTGACATTTAATCTAAATTATCGAATATTTATCACTAAAATTAATTACAAATTCTAATATATTTATTTATTTAATTTTAATAAATTATCTAGCAGTTCAAAAAAATAATTATTTATCAAACTCAATTACATTTTATATTCTTGTTGGCATCGAGAAACATATAAATAATTGTACGAATTTGCACCAAAAAGAATCACGATCATGAATGTTTAAATACAAGGAATGAAAAAAAATACTGTTAAAATATAGAAAGTTATTTCATATATTAATGTAAAAAAAAAAAGTACCGTCTTTAAAGCTAAAAGCAGGATAAACGTGCTTCTAACTACCTTCCACTAATGGTAAGTGGACGCACATGGACTTAATTTGCTTTAAAAGAATAGCCATTCCACTTTTAGTAAATAAATGGTACGTGGAGTAGGCATAGATTAATTCACATGTATAAATTCTAGAGAGTAAATGGACGAAATAACACATTACATCAAACACAAGATAACTGATGGAAACTCCTAAGTTGCCTTCTTCGCCGCATTTCCTTCATAAATTTATGGACCAAATACACTCTGCGGCTAAGTGTGATCTGTAATTTGCTAAGTCTGCTTTATGGCCAACAATTGCATGAAAGCACAAATAATTAGAGTTTATATGATCATCAAGTGTTGTGGGATTCTCGAACATGCCCATAATTTATTCCGAGTTTTTATCCGGTTTGAAAAGCCATTTAAGGGTGAATGAATTCGGATCAACTTGCTTTCTGTTTGTGCAAGTAGCAGAATTGACATAGTCTGACCAAAAGCAAGCTATCATGTTTGATTTCAACCTCACAGTGACAGACTATGCATAATGCAAATCATATTGCTTCTTGATATAAAAACAAAAGAAGACCATGACTTCCCTGCACTGCATACCGATAATTTGGAAACCTTTTTACTGCTGAGTATAGAAAAAAGACACACAAACTTATCATCCTACATGCTGAAACTGAAACTCAATGCGCACACACAACGACAAGAAGCTCACCCCATTCTTAGATGCACTGTTTTCTTTTAGTTTTCTAGTGGACAGAGTCCTGGATTCCTTTTTGGTTTTTGTGGAGCCAAATGACATGATGAAGAACCCCATTTGGGAATGAAACTTTTTGGACCCCCCCAAGCACCAAAACACTACTTGAGAGCTTCCCCAATAATCGGCACAAATGAATTATTCAAAACAAATATCTAAACATCAAGAAATAATTAAAAAAAAATTTGAAGGAACTTGTTAATATAACTAAAAATCAAAAATTAAAAAAAATTCTTTTTGTTGTATTAATTTTTAAAATTTTAATTTTTTTCTGATATAAGATAATATCCATTTAAAATATTATAGTAAATAATCATAAAAGTTATTAATAACTTTAATTATCTTTTAATCGAAAAAATTAATTAATTAATTAATTAAATTACATATTCAACTACCTTCTTTTTCACTCGATATTTACGAACTCTCTGCTAAACTAATTTTTAATTATTAAAATTAACTAAATTTTACTTAGTGATTTAAATTACATTCACATGAGTACTCTGGTTTCATTGCATTCTATACCTTCTCCAATAATGCAGCAAGCTTTTATTTGATCTCTCTGTGGATAAACTTAAAAAGGAAGAAAAGCTACTCTTTCTCAACAAATTGCATGACTAGTCTGTTCTCTTATTGCATTATATCTTTCTCGACAGTAAGCCGATAGATCAATTAAAGAAAATTGCTTGGTATTTCATAAACTCGTCGGTATTGTATGGGATGTCCACATGGCGTCATAAAACATTGTGCATATACCACTTCGCATATAACATTCATGACGATTTGGAAACTTGGCAAAGTTGACTTGAAGAGTATGATTGTTGTCACAGTTGCAGTTTTGCTCAATCTTAAATAGATAATAAATAAAAAAGATAATATTTTTTAAAAGTAATTTTCAATTGATGATGATGAAATAGCTATCAAGTCCAGATCATATTTAAGGCGGCGGGTAATTATCTTAGTGATTGTCCAAACAACGAAAGTGTATTGATATTTTGAGCCTGTGTTTGATAGTACCATGATGTTTCGTAATGTGATTGGCAGGTTGATGAACCAAACAATTGAGAGATTGCCGATCAAATTCTGCCAAAAATGTGATCACTTCAGGAAATGGATCCACCCAGTAAGACAAGTCGACGTCTTTCGATCTCATTTCTTCATTGTTACGGTTCTCCAATTCATCGAAATCAATCAAGAATATACAAGAATTGACTCTTTGTGATCACGTTTAATGACATTGGTCCGTTTTGGTAAATATTGATCGAGGAGGAGGAGGAGCGAAACCCTCCCTCATTGCACTTAAATTTGACGTTGCTCACAAATCAAAGAAACACAAAATACACTGAATTTTGAGAAGGATAGAAAGTGTGTATTGGTGTAAAATCCAATATTTTACAGATGGGAAACGGAGTATAACAGAGGATTACAGAGAAGAAAATGATATGGAGATTCTGGTAATTATGTACTCGCACACAATAGTGAAAGAATAAGCAGAAAACCAGCTGAGCTTCAACACTAGCTACACCCAAAAGCTACAAGCTGGTCTCTCAAAACCTCTCACTGTACAATAACACAAAGGCAAAAAGTAAGCATAACCCACCAAACAGGGTGTTAAATGTAAAACAGAGGATCAGATTTCCGGGGACGTATATGCAAGCATCCCTCTGGTAAAATCTCTCCTAAAAATATGCTAATTTTGTACAAGCAACTTTCTGAATTAGACCTGCTTCTCCAATTCCTTGGCGCTTATGAATGTTCCGTGAAAACCATATGGAACTCGAGATGGAAGCTTGACTGTAGCTTCCGGCTGTAAAGTCATGGCGTTAACTATTTGCAGCTCTGATTTCCACTCCTTTTCGTCGTGTACGAAAGCGAGAATGTAGCCATCATCTTCGTTCTCTGAATTGGGGTCTTTTGGAAGAAATAGAGGCTCGCCGCCGTACCTTTGATCGCCATAGATAAATTTGGTTACTTCTCCAGTTGAGAGATCAACTTTGGCAAAACCAGAAACTTTAGGCCATGGCTCTGCAAGGGCTAGATAAGCGAAGCGGGTTTTTCTTCCGAGCATGTTTCTGTTCACCATTCCGGCTTCTAAGTTTACTTGTTCTGACTCGGAAATTATTGGGCGGCGAGTGGATTTTCCTGTCTTTAAATTGAGCCTAATTTCAGACAGAACACTCTTCAAACTCTCATCACATTCGTTGAAAATGGAATCTGCAGGAGTCATGCATGAGCCAATGACAACAACTTCTTCAGTCTCTGGCTCTTCCCAAGCATTCCAATGATGGAAACAGAAGCAATCAGGTGCTTCTATCCACTTAATTTGGGAAGCATCTGTAACATTTTTGTCTAAAATCCCAAATCTTGACATCTTGTTCTTGTCATAAATCACTGGGGAGCCACCACGAATCATTTCAGGCAACTTGAACACAACTTGCTGATCAGGAATCACCACAAAATTCTCCGTGATTGCGAAATCATGTATCATTGTTGGTTCATCAACAGGGATTTCGACATCAGGAGACTTGCTGCCGTCAGGCTTGAAATGAAAGTATTTCAAGTATGGCTTCTTCACAACATCGTAACTCAGAGCAAAGAGCTCGCCGGAGTCAGGATCAACTTTCGGGTGAGCAATCATTGTGGACTTAAGTTGGCCATTAAAATCGTAACGACCAATGGTTTTGAGATCGCCAGAGGAAGTGACTCGAACTTGATAAGGCAAATCATCTTCAGACATGGCTAAAAGACGATTGTTGAAGTAAACAAGTCCAGCGTTAGCCACGCCTGTACCGTGGCTAGGATCAACGAGCCCGAACAGAGCTCGACTGTAAAAAAGAAGCAATCTTGCGATGCCTGAGTGGCCATGGAGTTCGCCGATGGCTTTAGGAAAAACAGGACGGCCTAAACTACGTTCTTGAACAAACCGGTTCGTTTCTGTAAACCGACATGCGTAGCTGACCGAGCCTTCGTTAAACCGGACGGCATGAACCATGCCGTCTCCGTCAAAGAAGTGGTGACCAGCAACTGGTTCGTGAAGAGGGTTAGCTCCGTTTCTCACGTAGACGCCCTTAATGCATTCGGGGACTTTTCCAACAACCGAAAGGTTTTGGCATACTGGTTTTTCAGGCACGGGAGAGAAGTTTCCGGCGATTTGGACAGTGGG
Organism: Swietenia macrophylla; assembly: GCA_032401905.1. Lineage (NCBI taxonomy): Eukaryota > Viridiplantae > Streptophyta > Magnoliopsida > Sapindales > Meliaceae > Swietenia > Swietenia macrophylla. Next base: position 10,764,041 of record CP135565.1, on the reverse strand, counting down.
GTCAGCAGTTTTGGGCAGAGGATGCTGACGCTCTTGAGAAACCAGAGTATTTTCAACAACGTCTAAAGCTACAGCGGCAGCTCTCTGAAAAAGATTCCATTCTTGGGGTGAGAATTTGTCCGAAGAAGAAGAATTTTCTTTGGGTTTCTTAGTGGTAAGAGGAGGAGGAGGAGGAGAAACTGTGGTCGAAGGAGGATATTTAGGAGAATGTTTGGGGAAATAAGCAATAGAAGGCGTGCGAAGAGAAGCGATTTTCTTGGGCTTATAGCTTCTGGGCTTTATTAAAGAAATTGAATTGCATGAAGAAGAAGATCGTTGAAATCTAGTCTTAACCCAAGTGCTTGTAGCAGCCGCTGAAGTTGTTGCTGAAGCCATGACAGTGATTCTCTATTTTGACTAGTATTATGAAGAAGCACTTTGTAATAGTAGTAGTAGTAGTAGTAGTAGTGGTAGTAACAGTAGTCGTCAAGTGACTTCGGCTCCAGTGCTTCTAGGGCAGAGTAGAGAAAGAGAGAGTGTCGAATGCTTTTGGTTTTGGGTCTGGCTTTGGGTTGGGAGAAATGGAAGACAGAAGAGGGGAGTATTTATGGAGAGAGTCAGCAGAAGCAGGTACACGGCAGACATGTAAGAGAATACCACGTGTTCGATTATAAGAGAATGGATTTTCAATTGAGCGATTTCCACGAGGTGTTGGGAACATAGCTTTGCTTATTTCTTTGACACGACCACCTCCTTTCCCTTTCGCTCTCTTTAAACTTCCACCTCTTTGATAACAGAAGGGGGGGAGGGAAAGTTCCTAAATTTAACAATCCCGTTGTAGATTCGAAAAAATAAGTTAATAATACGATGAATAACATTTAGGTCCCTGTATTTTACCTAAATCACAATTATGGATACAGTTCGCGTTGATTTTTCTTGCTGTTAAATTTCGCAGATAAAATGAATGATTTTGCTGTTATACCCTGCAATATTTGGATTGTATAAGTTCTTGGATAAGTAAATTTGGGTGTTATAACAATAAAATAGTCGATTTTATTAACGGAATAGAAAGGAACTTTTGTGAATAAAGTTGGAAATTATCGTCCTTGTTCTAATTGATTCAAAATATAGGGATTTCAATGTTATTATATTCTCAAATAATATTAAAAGTTTTTTTTTTTTTCCTATTATTGGAGCATTTAGGTAGGATATTGGGGTTGGGTGGGGAGAGAAAAAGTAATTGGTTGCTGTTACACGTATCAAACCCCGCGTTGACGCCTCAATGAGAAAACGGTGAGAGTTCCTTTGCTCTACACGTGTCCTTCCTTCTATCTTCAATTCCATCAAATTACTGTCCCACATGCTCCACTCCCAATCTCTCCATTTTCATCCTCTTTATTTACATGTCTTTTTATGGACGTGGACCTTCTTTTAATTTTTTGCATTATTAATTTTTAATGATTTAATAATACATAAATATAAAATATAATTAAAAATTTTAAATTTTATTTTGATTATTTTTTAAAATTTATTATTATAATAAAAGAGAATTTTAATTTATTTTCTGTACCTGAATGTCCGGTCATAGTGTTCAAAGTTTTAACAAGAACATGGGAGACAACAGCTGCATTGAGAAGACAAAAATATAATTTTTGAAAACATAATAATATTTTTTTTCCTTGGGGAAGGATTTTATTTTTATTAAAAATTAATTAATATATATATATATATATATATTATAAGAAGCTATAAATTGGTTACAAAATCTAGAACCTACTAGATGTTCAAAAACATAGACATTAATTAATTAATTAATTAATTAGTAGGTATGAGTAAAAGTTTGATTTCTTCACCATGACCTTAAATTTTGAGATTAAATTATAAAATAAAATTAGATTCATTAACGGGGAGAAAAAAGTGATAGTTAGGTGCCCTTTTGTTAATTATTGTAATTTTAATTAATTAATTAGTTGGCAAATCTTCTGTAAATAGATTTTGTTCAATTAATATTTTAATTATTACTCTTTTTAATTAATTTTTTAGATGGGAGATTCCTTTTTTCTCTTCTACTAAAACAGCTTCCCAATCATGGGCTAACAACAACCATATCCTCCATTCATGTTCTCCACTAATTTTAATTTAATTTTATAATGAGGGATTAGTCCTCCCTAATGTCATGCATGACCTTAACCACTAAAAAGCTGGCATTCTTTATTAAAATTATTAACGGTCGATTTGACAGACATGATCTTCCCAGCCCAACATCTACCGTCAGATCTCATCTTTAAAAATAATTCATTAGTTAATTAGTATGCAACATTCTTAAGCTATCTATCCACGTGTCAACTTTTGACGGCGATGCATTCATGATCCAATCTCTATTTTTTTTAAATATTTTAGGTGTTGTATGATTATGCTAGGACGATTTGAGTTTATAACTACTACCTAGTGCAAGTAGTGGAGTTTAATTGTGGGATGTACGCGGCAAAACCTACCCAGATGAATTAGAACACGTTTGATTTCACCACTTGATCTTCAGGAAGTAAGTTAGTTAATTCACTCGAGATATGTGAACCACACGAAACCATCATGGACTCTCATCTGTAATCCATGGAAAACCAAATGGATTTACCCAGTAATCAAGCTTGTGCGATCCACGAGAGGTGGGAAAATCACATGATTATTGGTATTTTAATTGTCCTTTTAAGTCTTGTTTAAATATGCAGCCGGTTGTTAATGAATTTGGGTTAGAGAAAATCAAGGAAGTGGTTATCTTTGTTCGAAATTAGCACATGAGAGCACAGTAGCAACATCTACTGAGAAAATTAAAATTATTTTCTCGAGAAAAAAATATATAAATCCCTCGCTAAAAAGTAAGTGTTAGTTGACCATTGTAAATAAAAATAATGATTGTCAAGGCCGTGGGTTGTCAACTGAAAGTTAATCAGTAATTAGCTGTATAGTATAATCATGAATTATTACTTAACGTAAATTATTTGACTAATAGCATGTCACTCTTCATTCTTGTGTGCATGTCATGGGATATTATAAGATTGTCGTCGGCAAAAAGATCTTCCCCATAACATCATTAGATACATTATTGTTTTAATTAATACGAACAATTATACGCTAAATCGCTTTCGTGTGGGGTTGGCTGCATGCATAACACGTGCAAGGGACCACAATTATTAGGGCTTCATGCCTTGGTCGGATATAATTGTTTTCATGGCACAGGGTAACGTGTCCACATGCTGCCACGTGATTATTAATATATCCCCAAAATTGTCAATCAAAAACAAGTAAATGAATTCAATGTAAGTGGGATTTTAGTGCATCCCAGAGTGGTACAACAATAAGGTCCAAGAATAATTAAAGACGTGTTGGACCAACCGACTTTACCAGAAAAAAACTGCCAACTGCCGACTGAAAGACCAAACCAAAACCAACGAACCTAGCATGCAGCTGATTAATTAATGTATTATTAGTATTAATTGTTAATTAATATATCATTAACACCGTTTCCTACGCATGAAACTAGGAAGCTGGCTCCAATATTCAAGAAAATTATCAGATCTCCGAACTTTCTACTTTGGATTCTCTCATCTCTGGTCTGTGCATGCATGCACGAATAAGTTTGTCAAAAATATATTAAAAAGAAGCAGCCAATGGCTTCGTCTAAAAGATAATTTATTACTGTCGATTTGCAGACAATTAATCGAGGTGAGTGCATGAATTCGGACAACATTGTTTGTTTTCACCATTCGTGTCGTTTATTACGACCATTAAAGCTAAAGCTGGCAACCTGTCTCATACAGTTTCAGGCCACCTTCTTGTTGTTGCCCAGATTCCAACTCCTTCCAAATCTAGGCCGCTATTTGCTTCTCGTGCAAGGACGAAAAGGAAAAGTGGAACAGAGGAAGAAACGAGGCACTTGCCTACGTCAACCCACGTACGTACATAGTTACCTGGATTCCATTTGGATGATTTTAGACCGTTCAAAATTCCATATCTGCCATGTGTATGAAATGGAGACACTCATGCAAACAAAATTTCATGCAAATATGATCACGAAATTGTGCATGATGGCTTTGCATTTCTCCAAAATAACACAAAGCGCCAACTTATATTATTGTTTATATATGTAATGTACTATGTATGCATGCATGATGTGTACTATATCTCGAATGTGCCATTAAGATGTACATATATGTGGATATCATGAAGTCCATTATAGTGATAGCTTACGAGGAAATTACCATACGTGGCAAGCTTTCACGGGTCACCCATTGGTCACTTGCAATCATCTTCCTTTTGAGTTTTCCTATTGATCCCCACTCACCGGCTCTAAGCTTACTATAGTAAACGGCATTTCCCCATAATTGGGGATAGAGAAGAAGAAACGTGCAAAGTATAAAATTGGACTGTGAGTAAAGAGCCAAGTGGGCTTTAAGAAGTGGACCCTGCTCCTTGTCTGGAGGCCCACCGACAGTGTTTGGATTGGAGCCGTCCTGCCAATGGATATTCAGGGAAAGCAGTTTAGAATAGACAGAACAAACTTGAATGCTCCCCCTTCCACTGTTCTCAAACAGCCCCTCACTATTCTTCGAGAAATTGATGGGGTTGGGGGTCTTTTCGTCATGCGAATTGTTTGGACGTTATATGAAGTTTCCACGCAACCTTCTGAGATTGCAACATCTGTAAAGAGAGGAAGCAGCAGCATGAATTTCCATGGAACTTTCTAACCTTTGCTAATCCTCATCTACTAGTGATTTAGACAACACTAGACAAGCAGACAACTTGGTTATAATGCTGGCGGACCGAAGTTAAACTCTTTTGCTTCAAATTGTTGTTTGGAAATCCAGTAAAGGGAAGGGACTCGTCATCATGCCTTGCAGAACCAAAACAATCGAAAGAGCAGTTATTTTATTCACGTTTATTTAATATTCATTTTATTAAAAAAATTTAAATAAAAAAGAAAATGAATGATAGAATATTCGGTGGATGCCTGTCTAATCAAAGAAAACATCGGGACGCCTGGCAGCTTATGGCAGGAGCACTTACTCTTCTCCTCCTTGCGTGGGGTACACTCAGAATAGTGGTCAAATCCGGCAATGTATACGTATGTGCGCGCGCGCGCGCGTGTATATATATATATATACACAATATTTTATTGGCGAACCAAATTCAACGAATCTCCATTTCCATGCCACGCGTAACACCACCCAACGTTCCACTGCCTCTTCTCCCTTTTTTTTTTTTTTAATTAAAAACTATAAGTCCAAATTTTATACGTCAGATGAAAATTATTAATTAATGTATTATATTAATTAATCAATATTTTTCATGGTGATTGATTGCTTAATATGGTACTTGGGATTATCTTTTTATAATCTTGGATTATGATCCTTTAAGCTACCTTTTATTGAAGGATTTAAGATGAAAACAATTAAAAAAAAAAATTAAATAAGAAGACGTGGCTGTCAATATCATGCTTCGTTCATTGTGTAATGTCATTAGCACGTTTTTAATTATTAATTATTATTAAAAACGATGAATTAAAACGATTATTAGTTTCACGAGACGTTTTTTGTATGTTCAGATTCTCCGACACCGGAAAATGAGTTTCTTTCCGGCCATTTGTTTCTGGACGCGTGTAAAAACGACTCCGCGTTTTGACTACTCGACTGTGTTATAGAAGTCAAAAGTAAACCGGCCCACTATCCCTTGCCGTGTCTTACTTCTTACGTTTTGAGAAAACTGAGATTTAGAATTAGAAGATTATGACATCTTGACAATAACACATCATAATTATTGATATTTTTTCAGTGGATTTTTTGGCATTTATTTTTTAAAATCACGCGCTTACCCGCCTTGAGCAATTTAATTTTTAATTTATTATAAAATATTTTTAATCAAATTAATTAACTAATATAATATCTCATAACCGATGATAAAATGAAAAAATATTAAAATTTTAAAATTTTTGTATATATATATTTGATGTAAACCCTCGTGGTTGAAATAATTACTTAGACTATTGTTCTAAAGACTTTACAAATATTTATTAAAATTTGATTGAGCTCGGCTTATTTATTTTTAATTTTAATTATTGAATAAAAAATTAAAATTTATATATTACGACACTTGTTTTAACTGTATAAAATTTATAATCAAATTTCTAGAATTTTAAACATACTACATGTAAATTCTGCTAGTTGAATGTGTTAAAAAAAAAAAAGACTTAATTAATTGAGATAGCATTAATGAATTAAGGTAATTTAATCTGTTTAAAAACTTATACAAGATTTAGCATTGTCAATTTAAGTACAACAGTGATAAATCATGGGCTAAGCCCAAATCTAACACTTGCCCTCTTAGAATCTGAACTTTTGGGTTATGGGTGCTAAGTACACACCATGATGTTGCTAACACCCCTCTTTTTTCTTTATTAATATATAGAGACACACACACCATTTTAAAATTTAGAGTTTATGATTTTTAAATGATCTACACTAATTTTAAAATTGATTTTAATTTGCATTTTTTGGGTTTTACTTGATCAATCCACGTAGAATTCGTATATAATAGTTACCTTCTTTTTTTATTATATCATTTTTTTTATTTTTTTAGCTACAAAATTCGACACATATTAATAATTTAATTTGGGTAACGTTAAATTAAATTTATTTTTAATAAATAATTAAACAAATTAAATTAAATACAAATTCATTGAGGGCCCAATTGATATAGTCCTTCTTGTATGTTGTCTATTCTTTTGGCCCAACACATTGATTTGGGCCATTTGGGCTATGAGGCCCATTAAAATCAGTATTTTTATTTATTTTTTATTTTAATTGAAAGCAAATGTGTAAATAAAGGGGTTGACCAGAAAAAATGGGTTGTCTCGTTTTGGACAAAATGGCGCAGGAGAACGGAGTAGAAACAGCCGTGACCATACTTCTTGATCATCTTCACTAAATTCGGTAGTCATCATCATTTCTCATGTTGTTCCCACTTTAAGAAAGTAGCAACGGTGAACATATGTGCTGTGACCAAACAACAGTCACATCATGGAAAGCTTAGGTTGCCGCCAGTTGTTTCTAGTCTCCATTAAAGCAAACCTGCCTTGCATTGAAGAAAAAGAGACCCGCAAAATCTAAAGCAGTTCGTCAGAAGTGGGTCTCATGAGTTACTCACGGGCTTAAAAAATCTCATCCCATCTTCAATTTTCGTACCAAATTACATTTTTTATTACAAGGTATTTGACTCTTCTTTTTTACTTTCCTTGTATTTTTTTTTTTTTTTTGCAGGAATTTTATTTTTGTTTTGAAATTGGAAACCCTTGGCTTTATCTTCAAATGGGGTCATTTTTTTTTGGCTACTTGATGGTATTATATTTTTGAGCTTCTGTTTATTTACTGTATTTGTTATTTTGCAGCTGAAAATATTGTACTTTGTGCAATTATGTATTGCTTTGCGTACGATGTTATTGAAAGCGAGGCGACTATCTGATTTATTTGTTTTCTGTTGATGCAATGATTTGCCCAGAAAAAAAGATCGGAGGAAAGACATAGAATTCCCATAAAGGTTTGTTACTGTTTTTTAGGATTTCTTTCTCTTTTTATTTATTGATTAACAAAGGAAGAATTTCTTAATATTTGTGATTGCTCATTTGTATGAGTTGCAGAAGTGCTCTTTGCTTGTCTGTGCTTTTGTTCTGATCGTTTGAATTCTTTTGCAAGATCTTAAGGTTTTTCATAGGAGCAAATTTGAGTCGTCCTTTTCTTTCTCTTCTGTGGTTTTGGAATTGGAGCCTCCAACTGATGTTTGATTTTATGCTGTCTCTCTCCATTCAACATTGCTTTGATGATATTAACCATATTGATAAAGTTTGAATTTTGGTATTGTTTATGTTGAGGCCGCACGTTTACTTTTGCATCTGTGACATGTTTGTAGATCATTAAATGTAATTGTTTAATTCCTGTATCTTTTATTGCAGGTATGTGAAGGAGGAAGTGTTGGCTAAGGTGGTTCAATCAAAATGGAGTCTTGCAATTGCATTGAGCCACAATGGCCAGCCGATGACCTGTTGATGAAATATCAATATATTTCAGATTTCTTCATTGCACTTGCTTATTTCTCCATTCCTCTAGAACTGATCTACTTTGTTAAGAAATCTGTGGTGTTCCCGTATAGATGGGTCCTTGTGCAGTTCGGCGCTTTTATTGTTCTCTGTGGGGCGACGCATCTTATCAACTTGTGGGCTTTTAGCATGCATTCAAGGACTGTGGCAATTGTTATGACCACTGCAAAGGTTTTCACCGCTGTGGTGTCATGTGCAACCGCCCTTATGCTTGTACATATAATCCCTGACTTACTGAGTGTGAAAACAAGAGAATTGTTTCTGAAAAACAAGGCTGCAGAGCTTGAGGGCCTGATCCATACGCAGGAAGAAACAGGACGGCACGTTAGAATGTTGACTCATGAGATCAGAAGCACTCTCCACAGGCATACGATTTTAAAGACCACTCTTGTTGAATTGGATAGAACTTTGGCATTGGAAGAGTGTGCATTGTGGATGCCAACACATACTGGTTTGGAACTTCAACTTTCGTATACACTTCATCAGCAGAATCCTGTTGGATATACTGTACCCATCCAGCTTCCTGTGATCAATCAAGTATTCAGCAGCAATCGAGCAGTAAAGATATCACCAAATTGTCCGGTGGCAAGGTTAAGGCCTCTTGCAGGAAAATGCATGCCTGGGGAGGTGGTTGCAGTTCGTGTCCCACTGCTGCATCTATCAAATTTTCAAATTAATGTCTTGCCAGAGCTTTCAATTAAAAGCTATGCTTTGATGGTTTTGATGCTTCCGTCTGATAGTCCAAGGCAGTGGCATGTTCACGAGTTGGAGCTTGTTGAAGTGGTTGCTGATCAGGTTTGAAACTTTTTGATGCGGTCCGTCTATTACCATTTTCTTCTAGTTTAATCTCATTAAATTGAACAAGCTTATTTGTGCCATCTTTTTATCATGTATACCTTGTTTTTGTGGGAATAGTCTTTGTTATTTGAATGTTGTTGAATTTGGAACAAAGATATGTGCCATAGCACCAATGACACCTGCAATCTTTTCTCTTTCTCTGTTGCCAATCCTAGCAATATATTTTCTTGAATCACTTGGCTGATTCAATTCTATATAAAATTATAAGTTTGTAAATTTGTGTAGCTAGTTTGAGTGATATAAGAAAAACACTATATGTTGGCTTTGTTAGTTTTCATCTAAAACTACATCAAAACATTGCCATTTGACACATCAGATTTTAATGAATTTTCTACGGTGTATGTCAACGCTATTAATATAATTTGTTTTTATTTAGATGATTGGCATTTTTGTTTGAAAATTTATTAAAAATTATGTAACCATTGCATCATTTTGTTCATTTGTTTCAACATTCTAATTATAGCGAATTGTATGATTCTAGTTAATTGGTGTGTTTTATAAGCGATGCCTTTTTTCCTTCTTGAACAGAGCCAATTCTTATAGAGTTGTTAGAGACGCAAAATAGTATAGTGCTTGAACAACTTATATGGATAGAAGGCTTACATTATCATAGAATTATGAGCAGCCTACTGTTGCTTGAGAATGTTAAGTTTGGAGGCATTTGTCATCTAAAGAGCTGTTTTATTTTGCTATCTATTCCTACTTTTGATTAAATGAAAGGAAAAACTGTGCCTTCCATAGATTTTTCAGAGCTTTCTTAGTTTTTAGTCGCTGGAAAATTGCTGTCAATTGCTTGGCCTACCCAAGCTAAATTTGAAAAGGAAGATGGAAATGAGGAATGAGAATATGTATAGCAAGATAGAAATTGTGTATGTCTATTTGGAGGGGCTATTTTTTTTTTTTTTGTGATGGTTAATGTCTGGGGCTGCTAAGCTTGAATCTAGTGATTCGCATCTTGAGAATGGCAACTTCACAATTAGCCAAAACTGCTGAAGTTTAGGACTGCATCTAGATTTCTACTGTTAGGATCAGCTTTTGTGGTTGCACTTGGAAATGCTGCCTTGTACTCAAGATGGCTAATCCTTCTCCTGGCTTGCTTGTGTGTGGGTGGATGAAAAGATTTTGAGTGTTATGGGTCACAAGAGACTACTCGTTTTTTCATTTTTCCACAGGACCAAACTTTGATTGTAACATACGATCATATTTTTGGGAGCTTATTTGTGGAACTTCTTTGTTGATACAGGTAGCTGTTGCTCTCTCACATGCTGCAATCTTAGAGGAGTCAACAAGGGCAAGAGATCTTCTTATGGAGCAGAATATTGCGCTTGACCAGGCCAGGAGAGATGCGGAAATAGCCATTCGTTCTCGTAATGATTTCCTGGCTGTCATGAATCATGAGATGAGAACACCGATGCATGCAATTATTGCCCTTTCTTCTTTGCTGCAAGAAACTGAATTGACGCCAGAGCAGCGACTGATGGTTGAAACAATCCTAAAAAGCAGCAATCTTTTAGCTACCCTAATAAATGATGTATTAGATTTGTCAAGGCTTGAAGATGGTAGCCTTCAACTTCAAATTTCAACTTTTAACCTCCATGCTGTTTTCAGGGAGGTAGGTTTATTCCTTCCTGCAGATTATAAATTGTTTTCAGTTGCCTTTTGGACTGTATAGAATTTTTTAATTATGGATATGTTTCTTGATATGGCAATGTGATTATTTTTCTTTGCAGGCCCTTAACCTGATCAAACCTATTGCATCAGTTAAGAAGTTACTGATGGCGTTGAATTTGTCTCCAGATCTGCCTGAGTATGCTGTTGGTGATGAAAAGCACCTAATGCAAACTCTTTTAAATGTTGTTGGTAATGCTGTAAAGTTCACAAAAGAGGGGAACATTTCAATCACTGCTTTTGTTGTGAAATCAGAATCTTTAAATAATTCTCAAGCTTCTCACTTCTATCCAGTACCAAGTCAAAATAACTTTTATTTACGTGTGCAGGTTGGTTTCTGATTAGATTCTTCTTAGGCTTCTCAATCCTTAGAGCTTAAAGTCAGTATAACTTTCTTTTCTGGTGTAGGTTAAAGATTCAGGATCCGGTATTAGCCCCCAAGATATTCCTAATTTATTTACAAAATTTGCACAAAATCCAACGATAGCAACTAGAAATTCTATTGGCAGTGGACTTGGCTTGGCAATTTGTAAGAGGTATTAAATCGTTTAGATCTTACAATCTGCAGCTCTCATTTCAGAAGGGATCTTATATATATTATTGGTTAACATGTATTGCATCTGAGATTTTTCTGACCTTTACATGGCATGATCAGGTTTGTAGATCTTATGGAGGGACATATTTGGATTGAAAGTGAGGGGCTTGGAAAGGGTTGTACTGCTATCTTCATTGTAAAACTTGGGATTCCAGAGCGCTCAAATGAATCTAAGCTCTCTTTCATGCCGAAACTGCCAGGACATGGGCAAAACAATTTTCTGGGGCTCAAAGTCCTTGTCATGGATGATAACAGGTCCGTAATGTAGCAATTATTTATGCATTGATTTTATTTTGGGGTGATTTATTGCTCAGTGGGGAGTTTGATTCCATAACGATGTAGGACTGAAAGCCTGGTAAACCTATTAATCAGGTTGTGACAATATTGAGAAAATGAATTTTCCATGATAATTGAAGAAAAATAACAGTTAGCAGAGTTTCATCAGATCTCTGAGATGCAACGTTGATTGTTTAAATATTTTTAACAGTGTGGTGGAAATTGAGCGATGTTTAATTCTATTAACAATTAACGGCACTTGCTGCATGTCATGTAACTGAATGCAGAACCCATTTTGTGATACAGTGTTAGCAGGTCGGTAACAAAAGGGCTTCTGAAGCACCTGGGATGTGATGTAATGACGGTGGGCTCAAGCGAGGAATGCTTGCGTGTCGTTTCACAAGAACACAAGGTGGTCTTCATGGATGTCTGCGTACCTGGCATAGATGGTTATGATGTCGCCGTCCACATACACAAAAAGTTCACAAGGCGTCACGAAAGGCCATTAATAGTAGCTCTTACCGGAAACACTGACAAGGTGACTAAAGAAAACTGCATGAGAGTTGGTATGGATGGCGTTATACTAAAACCTGTTTCACTGGAAAAAATGAGAAGCGTTTTGTTAGATCTCTTGGAACACCGGGTTCTTTTGGAGGCCATATGAAACCTGAGAATTGCTTAACCACCATTTTGAATCGGGCATAATTACAGGGCATTGCAAAAGAGTGGTGGCACAGATAAGAGAAGTGCACCAAGGCAAGTTTGTGCATTCTCGCACAACCCAATGACAGAAAATTGGTTACTAGAATTGTGAAATTTCTGCCTCTGGTTTTTGATATTGCTTTGGAATCAGAATTATAATCTAGTAACTTGTAAAGCTTAATTGATCTTAAAATGATATGATTGATAGCATTTCTCCAGTGAAATTTCCGAGAAACAGCGACTTCAAGGACACGTTAAATTCCCACTCTGATTAAAGGCAGCTTATGAAGTTTCTAATAGGGAAAGAAAAAGAAAAAGAAAAAGAAAAAGGTGGCACGGCAGATCGGAAGCAGAATATAATCAAATCCTTCTGCCCATCAAATTTCAGCCACTCATTCTTTCACTTTCTTGGAAAATAAAATAAAATAATTCTCTTCATTGATCCTCCTCGCAAATGCTTAAGCATGAGAAATTATTTTAAAAAACAAATAAACTGATATTGGTTTGTAATTAGGCGGCTGTAAATCCAGCCATGTTAATGCATAACAATTCAATGCTTTCTTCCTACACATTCTTGAAATAAGAAGTAGATGGATGGAATATAGAATCGAGTGCAAGTACAAAGAAAAAAAAAAAAAAAAAAGACAGATGATTCTGAATGTCTGCGATTGTTTGATTATAATACAATTCCAAAGCTTAAAGCTCTCATAATCACACTCCCAAACCAAAACACCCATAAAAATAAATATTTGTTGCTTTTATTAAATTATAATTTATTTTTTGTTTTATACGCTTTTCAGAGGAGCTCACATAATTAATATTTCTCAGTTCTCTTAACCATTTCCTCCATAAATAATTACTGGATTTGATGACTCAGAATACATTTGATTTCAAAGTTTTTATTTGCTTGCCCTGAAATTATTCTCTATAAATAATTTACTTGTATCTGCTGCCGGCAATTAAATATGGCCCTCAACCCAATGTCAAGTGAACCAAAGCTTTTGACTTGTCATATTGAATTTTTCACCTATAAATTTCCCAACTTTTTAATTAATCAAAATTGAAAAGAATCTCTCTCATCCATTGCATTCTACGCTAACAAACAACATCTATAATTAACAGTATTCTCGTTCAACTTCTGGTACATGCATGCTTATTTATTTTGAGTTATCATATTTATTGATGATAAATTGTGTTCCAATATTTTTTAATATAAAATATTTAATACAATTATTTAATGTTTTATCTTATTATTATGGTATTTTTATATTATGATATTGATATGATTTTAAAAAGATGTTTTTATATTTTGATATTAATATAATTTTAAATTTTGAGAATGTACAGAATTTAGTTTTTATGTATAATATAAAAAATTAGAAAAAAAAAAAGGATGGATAAATTGGTGGGGCGATGGATAGGAAGGAATTAGAATGCCAAGAAGCCGGAGGAGCAGTTATGAAGATGACATAAACAAAGACATGTCGAATTTAAATTCAATTATGTAATTTTTCTTTTATTGGAATAAATAAATAAATAAATAAATAAAATTAAGAAAACAACAAAATAAAACAGAATGAAAACTAGCAATGCCTTGCTTTAGTCTATCTTACGTTTGCTGTCCTTCTTCCCCATTTTTAACGTCCTTCGCTTTGATACACTTTCAATTCTCTCTGTATCTCTAAACCCATAAAGAGAAAATCCAAACCCAGTTTTTGTTTTTTCTGGCAATCTTTGATCATTTTCTCAAAAACCCTAATTTTCATTTCCTTTGTCAGTTATCTGTCCATATCTGCAACCAATTCCATTTTTTTTTCTTTTCCCATGTTTGGTAAAATGGGTCTGTATTTTTAGAATTTTTTAAGCAGTATCAGATACTGTTTTTCTGCTTGTTCTAGTGAGTCTAGAAAACAAAGGAAAAAAAAAATAAAGACTTTGTGAGTCAACCTGATTTTTTTTTTTTCAGTTTGTTTTGTTGAATTTATATAAAACGTTACAAACTTTCTGATCCTATGGCTGCGTTTGCTGAGATTTCCGGTGATGTAGCGGCTGCCAACAACGCCAACAACAAAAACAATAACTTGGAAACAACGAAACCAGAATCAGAATTCAATGTGCAAAAGCTGGTTGAGATGTTCACAAAGTTGAATCCTTTGGCCAAGGAATTTTTCCCTTCTTATTGTCACAACAATACTGATCATCAGTTGTCTGTCAACGACAACAATTTTGGTAATTATCACAAGCAGTTGGCCATTGACAATTTCAACAATAATCGAAGGGTACTAACGGATCATGCTCATTTCATGCCATTGTTATTGTTCTAATATTTTTTTTTTCTTTTATGGTTTCTATTTTTTGTTTCTCATACTTTTGGAATTATGTTTTTGCTTATTTTTTGTATATGCTGTTTGGATTGTGTGAAGTTTATGTTTTCAGAAGATTGTGATAAACAAAATTCAGATTAAGCATGATGATATTTGTGTTCTATTGTTTTTGTGGCGCCATTATTGACTTAGGCTTCACTGATTTTTTTTTTTTTTTTATGGTTAAAGTTTCTTTTTGTGCAGTTTTATGCTGTTTGTTATTCCATTATTTATTTATTTACGCTTTGTTTATTGCTTTTTCTTTCTTAGTTGTTTTTCCCATTTGATTAATATGGTTTGAATTAAATCTATGAAGTTTTTTCTAGAGATAAATTGTATCTTTTTTATTTGCTTACTTTGCCACCCTATTTTGTTCGTACTTGTGTTTACGGACGTTTATCTATAGTACATTTGTTCATGAATTAATCTCAATGGCGGTTCTTAGTTAGTGCTCTGTCCCTGGGTTAATAGATACAAATTTGGTTTTGTATGACTGGTCTAATATCATAATTTTCTGTGGGTTGTATCATTCATCAACAGTTTTTTTTCTCCTTCACTATGTTTATTGGAATTTTAATTTTGTATTTTTCTTTTCAGAGAAGAAATAACTCTAACAATGGAAGGAGGAGATTGAGCGGGAAAGCTTTTGGAGCTCAACGAGAAGATAGTATTAGACGTACTGTATATGTTGCTGATATTGATCAGAATGTAAGTTGCTATAGTAGCTAAATTTTGTTGTTTTGATGCCTCGGTATAAAATGATTTCTCTGTTTTATTTTCAAATTTCAATGTTGGAACACTTATATTTTTTCTTCCAGATTACTGAAGAGAGGCTTGCCGGACTATTTAGCAGTTGTGGACAGGTTAGTTATGCTGCTTATGGTAGCATCTGTTAATGTTTGGGGAAGTTCCAACTTGGAATATCCATAATTTTATTATCTGGTTTAGCTCCAAAGAAAATATTCATTTAGATGACACGTTTTTACAAGGACAAGGTTATTTGCATGTTCCTTGTTGCTTGTATTAATTTCATCATAAAGGATGGAAATTTGGATATGCAATTGCTAAGTTGTCAGATAGTTGCTAAACATGTTTTATCATTTCTGTCCATTCTTGTTTTGGCTTTTTGCATTTTTGTGTTTCTGCCGTGTGTTTCTAGTCAAAATTTGTTGATATTAACAGCATTTGTTCTTTTCTAGTGCACATTGATGCTAATTAAGATGAGTTTATTTAAGTATTCGGTTTTCTGTGAGATATTCTTGAGCTTGTAGGGTTTAGTTTGCGAACATGCTCTGGCCCCATAGGTCAGGACAATTGTTAAGGACAGGTATTAAGGGCTCTACTCAATCTATGCTGGTGGCCATGGCTTATTGCATAGAAAAACTAGATTGAAGTTTCTTGTTTTTGTATTGAATGGGTAACTTATCTATCTTTGTGCATGATACTTTTTTGCTAATCTTTCTGCATCTATGCTTATGCCTTATTCACTACTTCGTGAGAGTATAATATAATGCTTGTATTTGCACCTTGCCTTAAAAACAATGCTTATTTTGCCTTTTGCATGTGATTTTCTGTTTCCAATGCATGCTGTAGTTGCTTTAGAGATTTTATTTGTAAATGAAATTGTAAATTTGACATCACTGAAGTGTTATTGAAATTTTGTATTGTTGAAGGTTGTTGATTGCCGAGTTTGTGGTGATCCACATTCAGTTCTTCGTTTTGCATTTGTTGAATTTGCAGATGAGCGTAAGTCAATTTTGCGTGCAAGTGTGTTATTGACATTTTTGGAAGCCAAATGTCATATCTTACCTGTTGCATGGAATTTGTGTCCACAGATGGGGCAAGAGCAGCTTTAAACCTTGGTGGGACAATGCTGGGCTACTATCCAGTCAAGGTCTTACCTTCAAAAACTGCAATTCTTCCTGTGAATCCTACATTTCTCCCTAGGGTATGAATGAATTATCCTTTGTCCATTCTAACAATTGCATTAATTTTATGTGATATATGGACTGCAAGTTTGGTGTGTTTTGACCAATATTTTAAGGTTTTTCTCTAGGGTGGTTTTCCCTTTATGGACTTTTTTTAATGATTGTAATTAAATGCAGTCTGAAGATGAAAGGGAAATGTGTAGCCGGACAGTTTATTGTACAAATATTGACAAGAGGGTAAGGCTGCTTTTCCTTTTTTCAGAAATGGTGATTGTTAAGCGTTCTGATATGCCTTACTGATTTCACTGTGTATCTTCTTTTATTTTCCCCCATATAAATTATTCATTATGGTCATCTGTTTTGCCTTTATCTGGAATAACTTCTGAGTACTCCTTTTTTGCCCTGGCTAAAAGGTTTCACCGTCAATGCAGGTTTCTCAAGCTGATGTAAAATGTTTCTTTGAAAGAGCCTGTGGTGAGGTCAGAACATTACCAAACGTGATTAACTCTTATTTTGTTGTCAGATAAGAAAGCAGGTGGATGTGAATAGTTCTTTAATAAGCAATATTATCTTTTCATTCACAGGTTACTCGTCTGAGGCTTTTGGGAGATCGTGTGCATTCAACTCGTATAGCTTTTGTTGAGTTTGTTGTGGTAAGCTTTCTTCAAGAATGGAGAATGTTTGGATATTTTGATGACGACTTTAACATTGTTTTGGCTCTGGGTTAATCTTTATATATTTGATATAGGTTGCATTATCATTTATTGTTATGTCAACTGCATCTATGCACAAGCTTTGGATGTCTACTGCAGTTTTACCTGGGGGACTTGCAAAATAACTGAAATGAATTGAAAACCCAAAAGCTGAACTGAAGCGGTTTGTTTGGTTAGGCTAATTGAATATTCAGTTATGCAATTGTCATTTATTCATTGGGAAATCAATTTATTTCCTACTCACCAACACCCGATTGGAACCTACATACTTAAAACCAAAAAAACCGTAAAATCCTAATCTCATCTCCTCCCATGACAGCTCTCATTCTTGAGCATTATCTACGAAAAAAATTTTGTATCTTTCTTAGTCTTGATAAACATGTTCTTTTGTTGAACAAAATCGTTATTCATCTTGAGTAGTCAGTTAACTGGCATTGAATCTGTTTTTACCAATTATAACATGTCTGATTGCCAGATTGGGCTAATCTCACAATGTTTTGAGTTAAGGTTTTCTGGTGTTGGTTTGCTCCATTCATTAAGTTGTTTTATGCTTTAAGATATTTATTCGATGTCCTTACATGTTTTTGGGTGTTTTATGAATGGCCAATTTGTCATTATTAGCTGCCGTATCATAGGGTTATTGGGCACATGCATTTTTGTTAATAGGAAGTTTTTGTCAGTGCAAGTGGATTATTGATTAATTTTGTATTCCAATTATGTGTAAATGCTTTGATATACAAGTTTTGGGTTAAGCAAGATAAAATTTAACATATCAGGTTATGTAAGTAGAATGAAGGAATGGTGAGTTTTGATGGTTGGAAGGTGCTAGGGCCCATTGTGGTTTTTTGGTCATAACTCACTATGGGGAAATTCAAGGAGTTAGTTGCCCTAGTAATGATGATGGATAACATGAACTTATAAATATAAACAGTGGTTCTCTTATTTATGGGAGTATATGTTTAGCTAGATTATTCATATGTTCTTCTATGAAGGCTTGGCAATTTTAGGATTTGGAAATATCTATTTCCTGTTTATTAGATGTCAGAGCAGTATAGTCTTGTACAATTGGCTGAGAATTGAATAAACTCCTGAGGTTTGGTGCTGTGCTTGATGAAACTAAAGAAATAGAGGATCGAAGATGAAGAGCCTGATTAACTAGGCAATTAGGGGTTAAAATCATAATTGATTTGGTTAAGCAAGATTGGATAAGATTCATGCAATTTGGATGATTTGAAAAATCATGATGATATTGAGCCGAGGGCTTCGAAATCCTATGTTTTTGGCCTAACTTATCTTAGATACCCAGAAATGGACAAGAGGTGATGTTTACGCATTCAATGAAGTAAATGTACCACTAATGCTTCCGATTTTGCTACTTGATTGTATTCTTGTGCATTACTCAATCTGATACTTTGTTTGCATGAACAGGCGGAAAGTGCCATCATTGCACTGAACTGCAGTGGGATGGTCCTGGGAACGCAGCCCATCAGGTGAGATTTCCTTGTCATTTGCTAAAATACATCTATGTATATAAATGCTCACAACTGATGCTGAAATTACCATATTTTTCACCTCAAATTTGTCAGGGTAAGTCCATCAAAGACACCTGTGAGGCCACGAGTGACTTGCCTGGGAATGAATTAGCTAGCTAATCATCAGAATCTTAAGATCCATGGATGGAATTGGGTTATTTTCCAGTTGAGAAAATTCCTTGCTTTCAAGGGGTAGTGGAACTAATCTTTGTTTCAGCATTTCCACCTTTTCTGTCGCAAACCTTTTTTTTTTTTTATTTTTTTACTGTGACTGAACATATGGGTGACCTGCTTCAAATTGAAGTGTTTTCTCAATCGCTGAGAACTTTTTTTCACCTTATCTCCATCCTTTCTGTTTTGACAATACATCAGTTTTACTTTGATAGTACTGCTAACTTCACTTGTGTGGTGTTTGTGACTTTGTGATTTGTGATATTTGCTGCCACGGAACTTTGTTCCATTCCATTGCTCCAGAATATACTTCTCCAAATTCAATTTCCAGGGCAGAATATACTTTGTTTGAGCTAGTCTGAAATGGTAATTCCATTAACGTTAAGAGAAGTGCAGTCCTCAATATAGTACGGATAAGATGCTATACATTATTGGAATTATCACGGCCCCAAAAGCCGGAAACAACAATCAAAATAGAAATCAAACATTGAAGCTCCAGAAAATTAAAATTATACATTGATAAATCATTAGCCGGTGGCAAGCAATGCAGAGATGTCATAAACAAGAAGGTGGCATCTGCCCGCCAAAAGAAACTCCATTGATAAATGAGCAAGACGAAATTGCAGCTCCTTCATTTCCCTTGTGCACCAAATTAATGTTCTGTAGCACTATATTTTTGCAGGGGAAGCTTCTACTGCATTGAAAACTTTCTGCAACTTTTGTAGTCGAAGTTCCCCAAATGTTTCTGTATGTTACATCCTTGATTTGAACGTGCGATGCAGTCTATATAAACAAGAAGAAGAATCACACATTCAGTCAAAAGCACTTTTTAAAGAGGCCAAAAGCACTTCCGAATACGTTAAAAAAGCAATTGTTTAGAACATATACCTGTTGATTGCAATCAGCCTGTGGGCAATACATCTGATCGATGATAATAGGATTTTGAACATTGTTCATGAAAATATTTTCGTAAGTAAATCCAGAAGCAACGGCAACCTGAGGAGAAGCCCAAGTTTTGATTCTTACACCATTTGTCGTGCCCATAAACGTGCAATTTTTCACCGTCAATCCGTGCACGTTTTCTTCATTCGGATACCTGCCTAAGCTGCCGACGCTGATACCGTGCCCGGGACCGCAGAACACGTCGGTGACGTTGATATTGGTGCTGCCGGGAAGTATGGAGATACAGTCGTCGCCGGTGCCGATGTATATCCGGGAAATTGTGATGTCATTTGACTGTCCGATTTTGATGCCGTCAGTGTTGGGGCTATCTTCTGGGGCTGTTATTTTAACGTTGCGTAATTTAACGTTGTTGCATCCGAATAATTGCATATGAGCGTTTTTGCTGTTGACTGATTTTAAGTGTCCGATTCTTGAATTAGTCACAAAATCAAATTTCATAGACTGGAAAATGGAAATAAAAAGATTGTTAGATTTAATTAACAGTGTAATTGAATTAAGCATTCTAGGCATTCTCAAATGCAGACGTAAAAGAGAGAGAGAGAGAGAGATAGAGAATGAACAAACTTCTTACAATGGGAATGAGGGGGCAATTGGGGTTCTTGGCGCAGGAGTTGCGGTCCCAAGCGGTGGATCCTTGGCCGTCCAAGGTGCCGCCGCCCGTGACCACCAGGCGGTCGATGTATCGGAAAGCAATCCATTGATCAGGATGCATCATTTCCAGATTATTAGGAGCTTTCAGACCACCTTTAAGGACAAACGCAACTGATTTCTTGCATGGTCCACTAAATGTTACCGAGCCCAACAAAAATGTCCCGACTGGAACCAAAATCCTGGCATTTCCACTCCATTTGCATGCAAGGTTCCATGCTTTCAAAAATGCCTGTGAAAAAAGCACTTCTGTTTGTGTTCACTGCTCGACCAAAACGATAAAAAAAATGTTTCTTGTTTCATTTTCAGAACATTAAAAGCTTTGTCAGAAAGTGCTTTTACTCGAAAGAAGTACCTTTGTATTATCTGTGTGGCCATCTGCAACTGCGCCATATTTGGTTACATCGAAAGACTTGAGCTGGGCATGAGCTTTTGAAGCCAATGCCAAGCACAAGAACATGAAAATGCAAACCCTAGCAAAAGCCGGTGCCAAAGCCATCCCCATTTCTTCTTCTTCTTCTTCTTCTTCTTCTTCTTTAGTATACTTACGAATTCTCTCTGTTATATATAGATAATTTATTAACCAGGATTTTATAACTGAATAAAATTTCAGGATATTTGTTTCTATAGTTCGCAGAACAGTTTTTGGTAATATTTTAAAATTAATTTTCTTGCAAGGTTTTACACCATGAATGATTCATATTATTTCCTTTCTAGCAAATTCAAACTAATAATCTGCAATCCGTTTCCATAAATAGTTTAATTTGGTGTAAAAAAGGGGAAAAACATGGGAATTTTGGATAGAAATTCAGGCGCCAAATGATCATTTACTATTAATGACACTGACTAATTAATTCAATGATAACTAATCTGCTGTGGCTCAATTAGCACAGATTTTAGTACGTGAAATTAGATCTAATTTACGTCCATGGTCATTTTCTTTTCTGTAATCGCAAATTCTGTTGCGGTGATGACTCAAAAATTGTTGCAATTAAAACCATTGAGTAATAATTTTTTTCCCATTACACATTAGGTATGAGGATTGTCTTAATCAAACAGAAATACGACATGGGTTATTTCTTTGCTCTTGATCGAAGTTTCTATCGATCACTTTCTAGACAGCAGTCTTCATACTTGTTGGCCTCGTGGTTTTCCCTTGGTTGTTAAGCCTTTCCCATTTCCTTAATCATCCCCACATTGACCCAAATTTGATTGGTTAGAATAAACCCAATTGTTTTACCGAGTCTTGGTTTGAATCATTGTACGTATTCGAGTCCACGACTGTCACTTATAGTAGTTATTAATCATCCATGCATGCAAGTTGCAAATGCCATGAACAGACAATTTTAAATGTGACCCAAGTCAAAGCCCGTGGTTTCCGGTCACGTGCACGGGAGATGACCATTTCCTCGTTTGCGAGTGCGTGCTCTGACCTAATCAATAAGAAAAAGGGATTGTCTCTTCTAATTTTTCAACTTTTATTTATTTGTAACAAACAGATCCTCAATTTCTATTAACACGACCGCAACACCGGTTATTGTCGACAAGTGTAATATGAATTCTTTCAATAGAAATAGGGATATGCTTGATAAAGATGCAGAAAGTATGTCCGTTTTTAGAAAATTGTAACATCCAGGGATCTAGATGATAATATTTCAATAAACTAAAAACCGAGGTTGTTTTGATTTTGTCCTTCTAGACTGCCGAACAACGGTCAAACTGTCTTAACCCTATTATCATTTCTTAACTGTCAAACTATCATCCGTACATGTGTTTCCTTGTACTGCTGCGCCCAAAATTTCCTCGATCCCTTCTTTCTTTCTTCTCCGCCTCTCCCTGTCCGGGCTTATTTATATCAACCAAAATCACAGCCAAAAGTTCTCAAAACCTTACTGCAAACTCAGCTAAAAAAACAGCTCAAGAGTTTTGCTAATTGCTTAATCTGTCGACGGACAAGGAAACAGGGTTTTTTTATTCTTTCATGTCAGGCGGTGGTTGCAACGCCAGCGGGGCCAGGATACCGTTGAAGATTGTAGTAATCAACACACAGTATGTTGAAGCGGACGAAACGAGCTTCAAATCCGTTGTCCAAGAATTGACGGGTAAAGATTCTGGGGTTGTCGGTAACAATACCCATAATACTATTGCTCCGACTAAGTCGAGAAAAATACGACCGTACTCAGGGACGATGTTGGACGAAGGAATAACACATCCATCTGCATCTGCTGCTGCTGGGATTAATGAAATGGGCAGGAGTAATTTATTTTCGCCGAAAGATTTGTCTTTCAATGATTTTGATAGATTGCTGAAAGAGATGCCGCCAGTTGATGAAATATATAATGGTTTATGGGGCTGATTAATCGATTCAAGTACATAAACATACGTTTGTTCATCTTAATCAATAGATAGAGTATGGCTTTTACTTGTTATGTATATATGTGTGTGTGTGTTTTACACTTACTTGTGCATAGATCGATTTTGTTCGAAAATTTTATAAAATGGTATATTTTTGGGAAGAAGATTTGTTAAGACATAAATAAATAAATGGAATGTGGTATGAGGTCATTTTTCTCAATAAAAAAATTCACAAATAGAAAAAAATAGTCATACCTCGTGACATAATCTGAATGAGGTCATTTTTGTCAATAAAAAAAGGTACAAGTGTTAGGTAACAATTGGGCAAGCAAATAGCTCACGGGAGGTTAACCCACAGCAGAACCATGGCTCACCCATCCTCAACCAATTGGGCGAACCCAAAGCCCCAGGCTTCTTCAACAGTTACCTTATATAATTATCACATAAAATAAAGATATTTCCATTGTCCTTCTCGCGTGTACGTACTCAATAATCTTGTCATGTTGTAGAAATATAATTATCACCGCCCAATGAATTTTATAAAATGAAGATGTGACATTGGATATACAGCATAAACAATCATACGTGTACATTATTGTATGAACTAATGGTCATTAATACAGATGTTGGTCAACTAATCTAACGGTTTTGATATAATTATAGCTCGACAGGGGTGACCCACTTAAGGGCCCATCTTCCTTGCTTTTTTTTTTTTTTTTTTATAAATATAAATGAACACTCGACTACATGGAGCGTATAACACAGTTTCTTATTTCATTATCATTTACCAACGTACGAAATACGAGAATAATTTGGTTTGGTATGTTTGAGATTCTAATTTTATTTTCTTTTCAATTTTCTCACCGTCCAAACAAACGCCACAAAAATTGAAAATCATCAATCCCCGCGTGTCCCGTTTGATTGATGCTTGCTGACGATGGATTCTCTTCTTTTCCCCTCCATAATCCACCGTTTCGTGCCTTGCTTCTTTCTCTCAACTAAAGTTTCCGACCAAGAGCGGCCGAAAGACAACAAAATAAATAAATAAAATTTCTAATAAATATAGATTTTAAATTATTTATAATAAATATCGTATTTGATTATGCAATAAAAATATAAATGAAATACAAGTAAAAATAGAAAAAAGGGGGTGGGGAAGAATAGTGAAGGGTGCTTGCTGTTTCCTTCTTCTTTCTCCATTTGTCTCATATAACAGAGAAAGTTCTGATTGTGTTTCACTTGTTGTTAGCAAATCTCTCGATCTCTCCATTCTCTTCATCGGACTCTTCTCTCTCTTTTTTCTCCTTCAAATATAATTTCGCTTCATCGATTTCAAGGTTTGTTCCTTTTTAATGACTCTACGCTTCTCTTTGTTTCCTTTTCACTTTTTTTATTTACTTATTGGTAATTTCTGTATATTTTTACCGTAATTTTGGAAGTGATTTGTTTCTTTCTGTTTCGATTCTTGCAGTGCTGTGGAAATCTTTGTAAGTAGGAGGCTGTATAGCCAATTTGGCTGCGATTAAAACGATTCATAAGGTCAGTTTTTTTTTTTTATATAGAAATGTAAAAATAAACGGGACTTCTGGTTTTTTTGATGATGTGAATTTGTGTTATAAGTTGTTTTTTGGTTATAGTTTCTAATTTTGGTGAGTTTTTGTGTTGTTTATGCTTCGTTTTTGTTTTTGCAGGATGTGAAAATGTTTTCCTGCGGCAAATTGTTGTCAATTTAGCCGGATTCGTGTTCTGAAAGTGTTGTAAAACATGAATTAGGGTTTAAGATACTGCGTAACTTTTTTTCTTTGGAAACATGTTGTCGATTCAATTTGAACAAACGAATAATTGAATTGAAGCTGAAATGTTTAGCTGCCATTCTTTTTCTTGTTATTGATTTGGTTTTTTTGGTAATTTGAATAATACACAAAGAAGGGAAGAAGATAGAAGAGGACATATTGGATGGGTAATAAGTTGGGAAGGAGAAGACAAGTGGTGGATGAGAGGTACACGAAGCCACAGGGGTTGTATGTTCATAAAGATGTGGACATTAAGAAGCTTAGAAAGCTAATTCTTGAGTCGAAGCTTGCGCCTTGCTACCCTGGGGACGAAGACTGTTGCTATGATCTTGAAGAATGCCCCATTTGCTTCTTGGTTTGTGTTTTTCTATCGTTGCCTTTCATGTTACCTGTTTCTTATTGGGCTATTTGATACTGGCTTTCTTTCACCTCCTCTGGTTTTTAGAAAATTGAGGGTAAAATGATGAATTAGGTCTGTAAAGCAAAGGAATTTTCAACTTGGCTAAGTGGTGTTGATTGACCCCCTTTTTTGCCGGGATGTTAAGAGGACATCTATGAAAAACTCAATGTTTTGTATTTTGCTTGCTATCCATTCTTCAATAACCAACCAGAGGTGGATATGAAAGTCAAACGGCATATATTAGTTTTGCTGGCCTTTTAGTTTAATCTAACTAAGCCAATCTGGGTGTTTCTTGCTTCTTTTTGTAGTATTATCCAAGTCTCAACAGATCAAGATGCTGCATGAAAGGCATTTGTACAGGTAATTGCTCTTTAGATGTGTGTACGTTGCATTTGAGTGTTGATGACATAAATTTAGATATTAATCAATGTTCATGCAAAATTTGATTTGTCTTTCCTGCATCAGAGTGCTTTCTGCAGATGAAGAATCCTAATTCGACCTGCCCCACCCAGTATCCTTTGGTGTCAATGCAATGTGTTCAAATATTAAATATTAAAAAACCTTTTTGTCCATTTGTTTCCACTGTTTAATTATTTGTTACATCTGTATCACTTAACATTATGAGGTGTCCTTTTTGCAAAACCACGAATTATGCCGTGGAGTATCGAGGAGTGAAAACAAAGGAGGAAAAAGGCATGGAGCAAATTGTAAGATTAGCTACTCTTAGCAAGTTTCATTTTGCTGTCGAAATTTTGGATTGCTTGGATAATGAATTTACCCAATGGAATGTGAATATAATTTACCTCTTTTCTTATTCTGCAGGAAGAACAGCGTGTTATAGAAGCAAAAATTAGGATGCGGCAGCAGGAACTTCAAGATGAAGAAGAGAGAATGCAAAAAAGACAAGAGTTAAGTACTTCAAGCACAAGCATAGCACCAGCAGAGGTTGAAGACAACCCAGCAGGTAACCTTCTCTCTGTAATTTGGTTCCTAACTGTATATCAGTGTTCCATTCACGCTGATGATGGTAAAATCTTATAATTTTTCATTCTTTGCAGTTCCATCTTCTATATCTGTAGAAGGCGAGGGAAACATCTCTTTTCAGGTCTCATCTCCTATGATGAGGCAACCTTCGCATCGTAGGGCAAATGGGTGTGTATAATTCTTGTCTGTTTTCATGTCATTCTTATTTCAAGCTGCTTTAATGGTCATTGTTGTTTCTGTATGGTCTTAATTGGTAATCAAATAATCACAAAACGGTGAAAGTTGCTGAATTGAACCTATGGCTCCATGGCTAAATTGAAGGTTTCCATATAGATATTGTTCTGATCTACATAGTTTCATATTTGTAGAAAATGCGACAGTTTAGACTTGATGTTTAGACTGATTGTGGATTTATTTAACTATGTGTAACCTAATGAATCAGAAGTGGAGAGAGAAAGAAAGAATAGAGTTGGAGGAAGAAAGAGCACCAAAAATTTGTTTATCTTTGTTTTGAATTAAGCTCATAAGCTGTTCCAAAAGCCTATATATTTTGCCTTATCTTTTTTTGGAAAGTATGCAAGATCTATTTTGAATCAGAAGAAACAAAAGGAAGCAAAAGCCAAGTTAAATAAATAAACCTCATATTGCTTAAAGAAAGGCACCTGAACTAGAGTCACTCCTGCTTCTGCTGTCATGCAAGGAAGGTTTAAGTCTTTTTAAATGGTAATTAAAGGAAGAAAATGAAGGGACTGGGTTATAGTTTGTAGAATGAAGCTCACTTGTCCTATTTATTTTTTAAATTTCCTTTTGTATTTGCTCTATTTTTCTTTCTTGCAAAAGTGTATGAACGGTTGAGTGATGGAGACTGGAAATGGCAATATTGTTGCTAAAGTTGGTCTTCTAAGTAGTAAGTCTTTATTAAATTTCTTTCACTTTCCACTGGGCTGACTATCTGACACAAGGTAGGATATTGCTAGAATGATGTTTTTCATAATGAGAAAGCCTAGGCCGCTTTTCAGAATTCTCTTATTTCCAATTTTGGGACGAGGCAATTGTGCGTGTTAATTGCAGCTACTGGATATGCTGTTGATTGTCGTAATCGTAGAATGTGCCAAAACTCATGACATGGGCACACTGAGTGTGTCTGTTATCGAACTTGAATGTTGAAGGAAAATAAGATTAGGGTCACTAGAACAATATTAAGCTAGAACTGACTTTGTGGTAATAAGTTTTGGGAGTTGAGCAATATTTTTGCAAAAGAAAATTAGTATTGAGTTATTCCTTTCCACCTCTCTCTCTCTATCTCTCTCTCTCTCTCTTCGGGACTAGAAATGAAGCTCATTTGGATTGTTTGAGGGTTTAACAAAACTCAAACTGTAACCTGTACATCTTGTGAAGAATAAAATGCCAAGTATAGAAGCCTAGGGACTGATGAAAAGAAGAGGAGACTGTTATTGAAAGAATGTTTCTCTCACCTTGGGTTAGATGCTTAGAGAATTATAATCCTCATCTGAACATTCCATCACTTAATTCACTAACTCTGACTATATGCATGCACAATAGGCCATATTTATAACCTCAGGGATGCTCTGCATAAGCATTTTGTTGTGATCTCATCCACTGATGTAATCTATAGAATTTGAAATCTGCATCGAATAATGCTAGATCTATTTGATGTTTTAAATTGGACAAGTTTTTGAATCACATGCTTAATATGCAGGGATGATGAGTTTGACCTGGATTTGGAAGATATAATGGTTATGGAAGCAATCTGGCTTTCTATTCAGGTACATGCAACTTGGATGCTTGTTTAAATTTACAAAAATTGTTACTGAGATTTTAAAGCAACCAACATAGGTTGTTGCTCATGTGTAAAGAGTTATTTTGGATAGCATCACATTATATTTGGTAGAAAACGTCGATGTTTTATTTTGAGATATGGATTCTCTCTTAACCCATAAAAATTAAGCTTATGATTGGGAGTAAAAAAATAGTAGAAAAAGAAGCAAATCTGAATTGTACTTTATTGATGGTAGCCAAACGTCAAGAAATCCTTAAAAAGCTCAATTGGGCTTAAATCAAGAGAGGACCCAAGTTCTTGATCTTTTCTTTCTTCCTGGTTTGCCCATGGGTTCTATTAAGATAGTAATAAATGAAAGAACTTCGTGTTTTGAAGGGACCTAGAGCCATCTGAGGTATGTGGTTGGCCAAAAGAATTGATTGAAGATGGTGGAAAAGCTTTTACTGCTTTAGTTACCTGAATGGCTTATATATTGTTATGTGCACTAATTTCCTTGTTATGAAAGTTTTCCAGAGAATTATCTTTTGTGCTTTTATTTTCCTTGGAAAAATAAATTTCATTGGAGTGAAATGGCCCATTTCAGAGCAGAGATTGTCATCTGAGTTGAATGTTATGGGATGCCTCCAATTTGGGCGGATTTGTTAGTGAATTGTTAAGTGGATCTTTGTAATAAATTCATTTTAAGACAAACCACTAAAACAGTACCAAGAATTATATTTGAAGGAATCTATATCTATCAGTAGGCTTGATGCTCTGACTTATGATTTGTTTTGCTGATTATTCAAGCTGCTCTGACACTTTGAAATTGCACAAAAATGACTTTTACAGGAGAAGGGCAGACGGAGAAACCCAAACTATGATGCTACTCCTTTGGAACAGTATGTCACAGAAGATCGCTATATATCTCCAAGCATGGCTCCAATGGCCGGCTCATCATCATCCCCTTCTGGTGGTCTTGCTTGTGCCATAGCTGCTCTTGCTGAGCGGCAGCAAGTTGGTGGAGCGTCCTCTGTAAATCGTTGTGAAAATACGTCATCTTTCAACATGCTTTCAGGCGGCAGTAGGCTGTATAATAGGGTGGATCGGGATGAAAATTGTCCTCCTGCAGAGAGCTCAATTAACACATCACATGATGGCCAGATGATAATGGCAAGGGATGAAGGAGAATGGGGTGTAGATCGTGGATCAGAGGTGGCTGAAGCAGGGACCAGCTATGCAAGCTCTGACGTGACAGAAGATGGACGTGGAATTTCGTTGTTGCCACCATCGGATGAAATTGAAGGCAACTTTCAGAACGTCCCAGGTCCCATTCTTGCCGAGAGTTTTGAGGAGCAGATGATGCTAGCCATGGCGGTTTCTCTAGCTGAGGCCAGATCTGTGACAAGTGGACAGGAAGTTTCATGGCAATAGTTATCAGTAGTCGTCTTCTTCTCGAGCGGATGATGCTGAGCCTGCAGTGGCTCGTTCATTTCATTTAAGCTAGCTGAGTCTCCAGGCAGGACAAGTGCACCACGCGTTACCGGTCTGCTTGCTTGTTTCTAGTTCAAAGGTAGTAATGATCTCTCTCTCTCTCTCTCTCTGCCCATTTGCACCCAATTTCTCCATTTTATTAAATGTAAAAGGAAAACATATTATTTTAGTGAATGGAAAGGTTGTTTGATTATGCTTTTTGCGCGTAATGATAACAGATTCATTTCTTTCGTTTCGTGGTCATAATCGTTAAGCATATTATTTATTTTCTGAGGGTTGTTTTATATATATATATATATATAATAAATTAAAATATATATATATATAAATTTTTAAATATAAATAAATAATATTTAAAATAAATTAAAAAGTGAGAGAGATAAAATTTGATTTAATCATTAGAGAATTTAAGACAGGCGCACAAAATTCTGACCAAAAATTACCAAGTGAAACCAAACTGACGATACTAACATAGCACGACATAAACGAGCATGTTATAGTAGCAGAGGAGGGTTAGGACGAAATCAAACAAAGGATGATGGCCATTGGATGGCGTCATAAGTCTCCCACCCTCCTGGCCCAATGGCATGCATGCATGTATGTATGGTGGGGTTGGGGCCAGACAAGAATGGAGTCAACTTTGAGGAAAAAGAAAAAGATTAAACGAGAGAGGAAGATTAAAAAACGAGTAGTTGAAGAACAGGTATCAGGAATATTTAAACTTCCACATGCTTTGTCTGTCTCTTCTTAATAATAATGTCATGGAAGGGCGGGGTGGGTGGGATTCGTGTCCTTTGCAACTTGTTTTGGTTGGTCTCTTCTCAGTCCATTAAGGACCACTGCAACTGGCTCCATAACATTCTATCCATTCTTATTAAACGTTTGTAACCCACAGACATATTATACCATAACTTTTTCTCTACAACTACTTGAAGATTTGTTTCCCCTGTTATTGATAATAATAATAATTAATGAACAATTAGGTAGTAGTGTTGAAATGTCTCTCTCAAAGTCTCAACCAACCAAAATTGTATGTATGCATGTATGCATGCATGCATGCATGCAAGCATGCACATTCGTTCTTTGAAATTGGAAGAAAGTGTGTCAAAACAAACAAAAAGAGACAAGACTTGAGCACAGTCAGATCGTAGGCTGTGTTTGCAAAGTTTATTAGTATTTTAATTTTTGTGAGATATTCACATATAAGTACCCAAAGTTCTCAATATTTCATAATAAAGACAGTTTTATTTTTGTATCAGATAGGTCCTTCAATCAATATGATATGACATTAAAAAAAAAAAAAAATCTTTATCTGTTAAGTTACAAACTCTTCTTCATGGTCGCTTACTTCACGCTATCGTGTTATTAGTTACTAGTTGTTACTTAGTAGGGACTCTTTTGATAAAATGGAAAAAGTGTATCTTTATTTGTAAAACCATAAATAATAGAGACCTGAATAATAGTTGCTCCAATAATAATTATAAATATTTTTGTATCATCCATGGGCTTGCCATTTAAATTGCCCTTCTGTCCTCTTCTTCCTGCGTGCCAACCAAAGCCACCGTCAAACTCACCACAGGCTTTTATTTAAACTATCCTGGTTCTTCACTCACTTCTGTTCTGTCTGTCTGTCTGTTTGTCTCTCTCTCTCTCTCCCTCTCCATGGCTCCGTGTATGTAGTAGCTGTGTTGTTCCAGAGTTTTGCCCTTCAGTATTTCTCTGTGATCTTTTTCTGTTTTTCCTTTCAGTTCTTCACTCTCTTCTTGCATTTTCTCGAAGTGGTTTTATCACTTATCACGAAATCGTCCAAGAGCAGAAGCTAACTGTGTTGTTATCCCTTTACATTCAATTACGTCAAGGTGAGATTCATTTTCATTCCATTCTTCTCTAGCCTCTTCTCTAACCCGTCATGTGGTTTTTTTTTTTTGTTTCTTCACTGAATGAATATATGCAATGCATGCATGCATTGGAGGCTGTGTGATCTGTTTAATGATGAAGAAAGATAATAATTTGAGTTTTTTTGCCTTATGCTTTTTATTTTAAGATCTAACACTTTTATGTTTTTTCAACCAAATTTCTTTTGACATTTTTTTCTCGAGTACCCGCTTGGCTAATATCAACCTTGTGATCATGGATTGTTGATATTTTCCCTTCAACTTTGTTTGTACGGGGTGATTAATTATTGACCGTTTATCTGTTCCGCTGATCTGTTTGAAGTTTTTCATGCACTTCAGACAATTGTTTGATTAAACAAATATAGTTTCTACCCCTTCAGTTGTACAAAATAAATTTCACTTCTTGTCTATGTTTTGTAGAAATGCATACAAAATTGGCAGTTTTCCATAAAACAAACAGCGCCCTAGCGGTGGCGCGTGAGTTGATAATTCTTTCTTCCTCCTGGCTCGTACTTAAGACAGGCCTGGCACAACCTTTTATGTCATCCACTCCTTTAGAGCTTGTCAGGAAGAGCAGAATGCAAAAGTCAGTGATTTAACAGAAGTACCCCTTTGTAAATTTGAAATATGAAAAACAGATTTTGGGACCTTTGAGGGAATACCTATTTTTTGATGTAGATAGTACGGTTATCAGTTGGCTAAAAAAGTGCCTTTCAACTGCCCTAGAAAAGCTAGAGAAATTAAAAGACACAGGGGTTTGGAAAAAGTGAGGACCTTGAAACTTTCGCATGGTTTACATTTGGTTTGGCATATTTTGAGTTTTGTGGACAAGTCTGCCTGTACTGTTTCTTGGTCACGTTGAAATACTAGTTAAAAGTTTGGTGCAAGTTGAGATATATCTCAGATGGGATTGGAAAGAGTGAGGACCTTCAAACTTTCAGATGGTTTATATTTGGTTTGGCATATTTTGAGTTTTGCGGGCAAGTCTGCGTGTACTGTTTATTGATCACGTTGAAATGCTAGTTAAAAGTTTGGTGCAAGTTGAGATGTATCTCAATTCCTTCTGATTTTTGTTTCCATTGTTTTTGTTTTTCATTTTCCAGACTAAAATAATTGTTTTCTCAGTCAATGCAAGTTAAAAAGGATCTATCATAAGGAAGAAGCTGGATTTACTGACAAATTTTACCACAAGTTTTAAAGCCAAAAGTCATGTGTGCCCTCAGTTATTGATAAGCTCAAGTTGAAACAATATCTAGTACACTAATTTTCTTTTACTAGTGGGGTATTTGACGAGTAATTATGCATTTTCATTTGTTCCTGAGGAGCCATTTGGTGCCAAAGATAGGAAAGATGTTAACTCTTTTGCTATTTTCTTGCTCTGAAATCGCCATACATATTATGCTACGGACTATAAAGTTTGTGGTGATTCTTGTGCTTAGGTGGGAAAGTTCTCAAATTGTACTTTTGAACTCACATGTCCCAGCCGGGCCATATGTTTATTGTAGTCTGAATGTAGCTGTTCTTTTGTTGTTTCAAGCTAGCCTAGTGAGCATGACATGCATTGGCTAACAGCATGAAAGACAAAAAAGAGGAAAACAATTCTGCTTTTGTTGGTTTTAGAACACTTGAAGTTTAGCGCTCTTCAATTGCAGGTAGCTAGGATCAAGCCTCTTGGTTATTCTCTCACTTTCCTAAATGGTATTAACATCGAAAAAATTGTTTGTGTAGTATTTGCGATGATACTGTATTGCTTTTGAGGGTGAAACAGTTAAATATTTTCATGACTTACAGTTTAATTTGTTTTTTCTTTTACACCTTGAATTCTGCAGCTTGCAAGATTTTAATCAACAATTCTTTTGCATAGCTGTTCTTCAGGTCTTCGGGTATACAATATGCTGAGGTCAAGGTTAGAGAACATAATCTATTCTTTTTTGGGATGTATGATACGTTGAATCGCTTTCTAATCTGATTACTTCTGTTCTACTCTTTGGAAACAAAAAATTTTGTGGTTACACAGAAACCATATTTAGAATTGTCTAATAGAACTGCCTTTATTTGAAAGCAACACATGCTGTGTCCAGTTCTGACTTCTGAGACATTTAACCATATTTAAAATAGATTCTGTAATTGTGTAATTGATTACTATTGTTCACTGGTTATATGCGATGCAAAGAGCGCATGTTGTATAAAGTTACGAGACATTACTCCTCCTGTTTTCTCTTAATTGGATGTCAAAATTTCTTGATCTATTTGGTTTCAATATATCCTGCTCTCTTATGCCTTGTATACAAACTTCAGTGTGTTCAAATCACTAAACATACTGTTGTTACAAATGCTTGCATGTCATAACTATTTGTAGCAGATGATATATGTCACTAACGTTTAAGTAATTGGGTTTGTAAATAATATATGGTGAATAGGGGATCGGAAATTCCTCAAAGACAGTCCCCTCGAGGCTTGCATCAGCTCAGGAGCTCAAGTTCAGATTCAGATCCATCACATCATCGACCAATTGCTGACCGGAGTCCCAAGCTAGGAGATCGTCGTTCTCCAAGAGGTGCTCCCCATTCAGAGCCAGTAAACCAAAAGAAACTTGGCACTCGAATTGCAGATTTAGAATCTCAACTTGGACAAGCGCAAGAAGAGCTAAAGAATCTGAAAGAGCAGTTGGTTGCAGCTGAAGCTGCAAGGAAGGAGGCCCAAGAAAAGCTGGAGAAGAAAAGCAAGAAACCCGAAGTTCAGGTTCCGCTTCCAGTGGAAGATTCAGAACAGCATTCTCTACCTGACATTCAAGAATCTAAAACAACAAAGAGCGATACCAAGGATGAAGTTGCAGATGACAACCAGGGGGAGGCCAATGTTTTAGAATTTCCAGTTGACAAAGTAACAGTTGAGCAGAAGATTGAACTCAGCCAACAGACTTATGAAGAGGAAGAAGAGACCAAACAAATTAACAAGTCAATTGAACCACCAGCATTTCCACAGATGGAGAAAGCATCCATCCACGACTTATCTTTGGCGAATGATGAGATAAAAATGCTAAAAGCCAAGTTAGAAGAGAAGGAAAAGGAACTAGAGGAGAAGGGTCAAGAAAATGAAAGGTTGAAAACGCAGCTGAATGAAGCTTCCTCGAACATTTCAACTGCTCAAAGGCAGAAAGAGGAAATGACACAGAACCTGAACAAATTTGGAGAAGAGCTGCAGGCAAGTAAAGCAGAGGCACTTCAGTTGAAGGAAAAGATGGAATCTGTGGAAGGAGCAAAGGAAGCACTGGAAACGGAGATGAAGAAGTTGCAAGTACAGACAGCACAATGGAGAAAAGCAGCAGATGCAGCAGCAGCAGTTCTTGCTGGGGGAGTGGAGATGAATGGGAGGATTCCCGAGAGGTGTGGATCCATGGATAAGCACTTGGGTGGTGTATTTGAACCATTGGCTGGTGGCTATGCTGGTTTTGTGGGATCGCCTGGGATGGCTGATGATCTAGACGATGGTTTCGGTAGTGGAAAGCGAAAGAGTTCTGGCATTAAAATGTTTGGTGATTTGTGGAAGAAGAAAGGCCACAAATAGGACTTCACGCTCTTTTGAGACGTCAAAAAGTTTTTGTCCAGTGAAATGGTTGCTTACTATTTCGTGTTCTGTTGACTTTGTAATGGCGTTATTACTGCATTGTGGTCAATGAGTTGAAATTATGTAATGTGGTGACTCCAATATGTTGTACTTCATATATGGCTATGTTTCAGGAAACCACTTCTAATAGATGGGGCATTATCTTGCTGCCATGTCTGAAAATGCAAATATTTTGTGTTCTGCTTTATGCTTTTCTTTGGATTCTTCTCTTATGTCCTGTGCATAATGAACTAATAGAATGATCTGCATTATCAGAGCTCTTACTAGTTTGTCTTAAGTTGTGGGGTGTTGTAATCTTTAATAGACTTATTTCATTCTTTCCTCGCATTTCATCAGATTTCTACCAAGTTTACCATGGGATACTAAAAGGGAAGGGTATGTATTTCATGAATCAAGAAAAAAGAACAAAAGAATCTTGAGATATGATACAATCGTTTACTACTCGTCATCACTGTCGTAGTTTTGGAAGAGTGACTGTAGTCCACTAATTTCTTCTTGTTTATTCTCTAATTTTGCTACAGGGGCCGAGTCTGGTTTCTCGGTAACTTGAATCCGGGATGATGAAGATTTTGGAGGAAGCTTAGCACCACATTGAGTTACTGAACCAGTTGGATTTTCCGTTGACAAGAAGACAAAAAACATGAATTTCAGTTAGGTATAATAGCTCAACATTGCAGCATTCTCATGCTTTTAGAAATCAAGAACACTACCCAGGAGAGAGGAAAATAATTGGTCAAGACATCAACAACGCCAGCAGAACATCTATGGCAACACATATAGAAAACCATTTCCGCTGCTTTGTTTATCATGAATCTAGTAAATTAGATGCATGTTGATTTCATAAAACATAAATGAATTAGAAGGAAAAAAAAAAAAAGAACCTAAATGACCATGACGCACCTCTGTTGCTATTGCTGTCAAGAACACTAGCTTGTGTCAATGAATCTCTTGGTTTATATGGAACTTCTTCTGAGAGCTTTCTCTTCTGCATTGCGTACAAATGAAAAACATAAACGGCAATATTGAAATTTCAAAGTTCTTCCAAATTATATTAATTTTTTAATAAGCCATATTAAATTTTGATTAACAAAAAGTATAAACTATGTAAACAACATCTATACCTTCAAATTGCAACTTGACCCTTCACCACTTTCACTTGGAAACTGAAACAAATCTTCACCATCATCAAGATCTTCATCAGAAATCCTTCCAATAACTTCTTTCCCTTTCTACATAAATGTTCCAACACAAGTCATACTGATATTAGAAAAAAATCATCTCTGAATAAGAGGGGGGAGGAGATGAAGGAATGAGAAAACTAGCAAGAGAGAATGGTGATACTAGCATGGAATATTGATCTGATAAGTGCTTCGTCGTCTTCTTTCAACTTCTTCTCCTGTCAACAATCAACATGGCCAGACTTCAGTAAAAACGATTGGAGATTCATACTGTAAATCATATAACGTTCAATGCTTAAAATAGGAGGAGATAACCCACAATTTTTGTGGATTTTTGTCTCGCGCAAATCTAGGTGGGCTTTGCTTGTGCTAAGCAAGGAAGTTTTGATAAAGTTATAAGAACTGAAGTAAGAAATAATTCGAAAAAACCATTAATACCTTTTCTGCAGCTGCGGTCTGCAAGGCCTCAAGCATAGCATCTACGCTGACAGTTGTATGTCTTGACTGCAAAAAACAGGGGAAAAATTCAAGATTCTATTCTCCAAAGAATTCATTGCATCCCCCATCTCTTCAGCACTTCTCTTCTTTTTCTTCTTGTTTGCTTCCTCATCCCCTGCACGCCAAGGTTCAAAATTCCGAGTGGCACCAGACTCTACAATATAATCTGAACTTTGAGGATCCGTTTTAATTGTCAGTACAGCCGAGCACTTAGTGCATTTGAAATACAACCTAAACATTCGAATTCCAAGGTATGTCTGTAAATCCATTTAACATGATTAAAACACCAAAATCAATGTACACAATAGTAAATGATTTGATTGAGAAAATAAATATATAGTTACCTCTCCAGTGACATGTTCTCCGCGAGAATTAAACTTTGTGCCCAGGTAGATGTAGTTGCCACATGTGCTGCATCGGATGCTCATGGGCAACATCATCAGAACCTTAATCTGTTGGTTCTTTGGTCGTCGGATCCTAGGCAGTTTTGATGGATCGAAATCAGGTGAGTAATGCTTGTTAAGTACTTTCCTTTCTCCCATTTTCTCCTCCGCCTTTTAACTGAAGAAAAATAAAAAATCAACAGTCAGAACTGTTTCACGAAACAAATAAATCAACTACTCAAAATCAAATATGCAGCAAAGAACAATGCAGTGGTTATATGTCCTTTAATTGAGACAATAAACTAACCAATCAACCCGTTTTATTTATTAGCGAATAGAACTCAGCTTAATTTACTGCGAAAAGATTATTACCCCTAGGAATTCAGT
The DNA here is from genome assembly GCA_032401905.1 of Swietenia macrophylla. Classification (NCBI taxonomy): domain Eukaryota; kingdom Viridiplantae; phylum Streptophyta; class Magnoliopsida; order Sapindales; family Meliaceae; genus Swietenia; species Swietenia macrophylla. The sequence continues at coordinate 10,726,731 of CP135565.1, read as the reverse complement.
AGTCATCTCAATAAGAAGCGTACAAAATTACAACTTTAAGTGGGTAATGTAATCAGTGTCAGAGAAGGAGACCGTCCGATTCCTTAACAACCTTTTGAAATTGGAAACGCCAAAAATAAAAATCCTTGTACTCTCTGTTGTTTCTCCCGTTGGCTCGGGGAAACGGAAGCTCTATTTGGGCCGGATGGGCCGTAAGACTATTGGGCCTTCATATTTTCTTTTCTATAAATGGGCCCAAAGCCCAAACTCATTTCTAAATGGGCCCATGTGGTGGGCAGAGCAAGTGCATGTAAATAACAAAACAAATCACAAGGGCAGGTCGTATGTATCTACTGTTTTTAGTCATTATTCAAAAAAAGGCAGCCAACCCAACGACGAATTAAATTCATAAAGTATGAAGAAGCTTTCAGGATAATGGAGAAATAATAATAATAAGAAAGAAAGAAATTTAAAATGTGTCCGGATAAGACTTAAAGTAAGAAGGGAAGTTTGTTCCAAGAAGATACGAGTAAGGTCACATGGGTGTTTAGTTTTGTAAGATGTCGGCCGACTCCGAATCCAATTGCCTTTGACCACTTCTTCTCCTACAACTTGTACTTTGTCTCTATCAAATGTTTTCTTTTTATTATTACTATTATTATAAGTAACATCATTTTCATGTCACATCCAAATTATTAAAGAAATTAATATTAATATTGTTAACGAGGTGCATCACTTGAAAAGTTTCAATTGTAACATTTCTTTTGAAGGAGAAAACATGTTAATCCTATAATTAATGATGAAAATGATTGATAGATTTTGATTTTTAAGGGACAAAAGGGGACCACTGCCAAGTAACACATGACTTATAAATAAATCAACCTAGCTTACCTAAGTTAAATGAACATGGGATTATCATTATCTTTCCTCCTCTCTCTTTTTTTTTTTTTTTTAATTATTATTTGCTTCAATTTGTCAATCACGTTTTGATTGAGCAAAGTACAATTGCAACGTGGCATGAAAATCTAGCTCAAACTACAACACCCCCACCCCCATTTCTTCTCTCTATAAATTAGTAACCACCAAATTAGATATTATTTATGAATATGTGTCCCCAGCAATGATTTTGAAATAATTGATATGTACGGCTGATAAATATTTTTAAAATTTAATTTAAATTTAAAATTACATTTTAAAATTAAATTTAGAATCAGTGATATATATTATTACATATTTTTTAACTTAATATTAAATTTTTTTAATTTTAAAATATTATTTTTTAAATTTAAATATTTTATTATTATAACATGTGAATATGTTCATGCACATCATAGAGTCAAATGTAAAATCAAAGTTTGCATGTAGGATTGGATTTGATGGATGGAAACGACCTTGCAATGAAGTATTCAATCATGCGTCAAAGACATACAACCGTGGATGAGCTGTTTAATCTCAATCAAAATAATTGAAAGGCTACCAATGCAAATCTAATTTATTCTTACTAAATATTTTTTTATTATTACAATATTCTGATTTTTATTTACATAATATTAACAACACGCGCACGCGCACGCGCATATACTGTAATACATGCGTGTAATATTGCATTGAAATTTACATGATTAGTGGAGTCGATATGTGCATATATTTTTATTCGGGCTTGAAATTATTGTTTACCTCATTAGGGGTAGGCAAGTTTGATAGAATCGAATCAAACAATTGATTGCATGATATGAGTTTGGAGACAAATCTTTTTCAATTAATTGAACCGACCAATTGGTACAATGTTCCCTACGAGACCCACATTTTTCATTAATAAACATCAATCATAAAGCTTTGAATACATGAATAATAATAATAATAATATTATTATTATTATGATTGTTATTGTTATTGTTATCATAATATAGCATCAGAAGCTACACTATTTGTTTTATTACCATCAACCACCATTGTATTCTGCCTTTTCAATGCCCATACCTTTAGAAAAGTGGTTCAAAAATTTTGTTGGGATTACTCAGGGATCTGTTTGAAAAATCATAGAGACTTATACATTTTGTAGTAAAATGTAAAAGATTAGGGGTTTAAATGATAAAACGCTAACAACAACAGGTTAATGTAGCCGACAACGAAAGGTACGAACAAGATGAGGCCACGTAGGCTGAAAAGAACGAGGAGTGTTGAGTCGTCCACGTTCATTGATCATCAACTATTGAAGAGGAGGCCTGCATTTTAACACGTGTACGGAAAAGAATGTTAAGTGGGGTCTACCTCATCCTCGACAACTTTCTCGATCAGCAGTCAGGCTAGTCCCCCACACCCCCGCTGGAACTCCATAATAATAATAATAATAATAATAATAATAATAATAATACTTATTTTTAATTTTTTTTTAATTTTGTAGATATTTTTTCACACTATCAATTTTTTATTAACAATAAATAAATTTTCAAAATTAGAAATTCCTAATTAATTAAATTATTTTTTTATTTTTAATAAATATTAAATAATTATTGTATAATATCTTGTTGATTTGACCATTCCTTTTTTGATGCTTTTATTTATTATATTAATATTATTATCCCAAGGGAAGCTGAAGACTGTTGACTAGATTTCACTTTAGAAAGATTCTGATGGCCATCCCATTCCTCCAAAAAGTTTCAGCCAGTAAACCCATGGAACAAATATATTATTATAATTCTTTTCATTTTTCTTTCATTTAATTTTTCTGAAACGTGTGTTTCTCTATAAATACCCTAGCTGCAACCCAAAACCATTCACTCATTAAACCATCAATAATGGTGATATTGTCCAAACCAGCAATCGAACAGTGTTCTTACACGAAAACTTCTGCATTGTTTCCAGCAATACCTCTTATTGATCTTTCAAAGCCTGACTCTAAAAATCTTCTGGTCAAAGCCTGTGAAGAATTTGGATTCTTCAAAGTTGTTAACCATGGAATCCCCCTGGAATTCATTTCCAGGCTGGAAAGTGAAGCCATCAAGTTTTTCTCGTTGCCTATGTCCGAGAAAGAAAAATCCGGCCCTCCTGATCCTTTTGGCTATGGCAACAAGAGCATTGGACAAAACGGTGATGAGGGTTGGGTTGAATATCTTCTCCTAAACACCAATCGAGATTCCAATCATCAGCGATTTGCTTCGTTTCTTGGCAAAAACCCAGAAAACTTTCGGTACAAAACTTCAACAGAATCAATCAAAATTCAATCTTTTCATTCACATAGTTATGTTTCTGAAGTTTCTTTCCTTTTTTTTTTTTTTTGGTTTTGGCAGCTGTGTTATGGATGATTATATATCAGCAGTGAAGAAAATGGCGTGTGAGATACTGGAACTTATGGCAGATGGATTGAAGATTCAACCGAGGAATGTATTCAGCAAGCTGTTGAAAGATGAACAGAGTGACTCTGTTTTCAGGCTAAATCACTATCCTCCATGCCCGGATAATATTCAAGTTTTGAATGGTATTACCAATTTGATCGGATTTGGAGAACACACAGACCCACAAATCATCTCGGTTCTAAGATCCAACAACACTTCTGGCTTGCAAATTTCTCTCAGAGATGGAAGTTGGCTTTCAGTCCCACCCGACCAAAACTCCTTTTTCATCAATGTTGGTGACTCATTACAGGTGAATAAAGAAATTCCCTCCCTTTTTCTATCAATCAATCTTGTAAGTTCAGCTTTCTAGTTCACAAAAGTGTTTTTATCCTACTTCTTGCAAGTTTTATGAGAATATTTTCCTTTAACCATTTGTATTTTAACCAAAGTTGATGACATAAATGATTTGATGTCATCTTCCAAAGCAGTTCCCACCAATAATTTTTTGATGTGCGCATAGATAGACAGCTATATGTGCTATTCCAATGTCATGTTTCGCCCAAAAAGAAAATTTTGTAATCTTCATTGATATTGTTTTAGGTTAAGAACGAAAAGATAAAGATTTTAACGTGTTTGTGTTTGGTGGGCAGGTGCTGACCAATGGGAGATTTAAAAGTGTAAGGCATAGGGTTTTGGCCAACAGCCTGAAATCAAGAGTTTCAATGATCTATTTTGGTGGACCACCATTGAGTGAGAAAATTGCCCCTTCGCCTTCACTTATGAAAATGAACGAACAAAGTTTGTACAAAGAATTTACTTGGTTTGAGTACAAGAGATCTGCTTGCAATTCAAGACTGGCTGATAACAGGCTTATTCACTTTGAGAGAATAGCTGCCTCATAAATCTCAATCTCTACACTTGTAGATGGTATGGAATACTTTGTATTGTCTTGTAATTATTTGCCTTTCTTAATATGTCAAGTTGGTTTTTGTCAAATACAGCAACATTCCAAGTTATACTACTTTATAGTATTAGAAATACTCGAGCGATCTGAATACCATGAAATATGCTTACGTCGATTGTTAATGGTTACTATTGTTGTGTTGCTTGTATCAATGAGTAACCTATAAAATTTATGCCGATAACTGAGGCACTTGTAAAATTTATGTCGATGACTGAGGTACTCGCAACTGTCGCTAGCATTTGTGACGTGTATAACAGTAGAGATTAGAAGAAGAATCTTGTGGGCTATTTTACAAGAGGATTTGGGACCATTGTATCGTAAACAACAAGCACAAACCATGAATTCAGCCAGGCCCAAGGCCAGAGAAAACCGCGTGATACAAAGAGCGGATTTTTCGGATGCAAATCTGGTTTTCCTCACTCTTGCCTAGAAGTCACACAAGTTTGTAAGAAAAGTATTTTTACAAATATATTTATCCATCTCTGTTGGTCCATTCCCCCACAAGGTGTACCATGGATTCTATGACACATTTCAAGGCAACATCCGGTACTGCGTATATATATGGTGCTTTTCTATCGAAAAGAAAAAGGACCACTCACTATCGCATGTCAATTTTTTTTTCTTTTGGGAAGAATGGGTATATTCTTTTTATTCATAGAGGTATAAGGAAAGATCGGGAAAGAAAATAAGATCAAAGAAGATGATGTTTACATCTTAATGATTTATCCAAGGAATAATTTGGAATGATTTAGGCACATGTTAAACACCCCCCCCCCCCCTCCCCTCAAACTCTCAAGATGCTGGAAGAGATGGCATCTATGATATTTTTCTTCATGGTACAAAATTTAGACCAAGCTTTTCCTCAACATTGAGGTGAGCGAGATTCAAATATTAACGGTTCAATTCATAAGTATATATCATATCTTTGGAAATGTTATCATATTTTGTAAATTTTCAACTCGACTAATAATCAATGTTTACCACTCACTCACCCTCTTATTTATATCTGAAATTTAGCCTGCATTAATGATGAAGGAACGGTTCATTTTCTCTCATTTCTCACCAGTCAAACAAACTTAGCTAACACCAACAAAGATATTGTAATGTTTTTAAATTTTAGTGGAGAATAACTATCGAAACAATGCGCGGATCAGCCTCAGAACCAACAAGAGTAGTGTTTTTAAATTTTAGTAATGCGAAACTCTGCCCCGGAGGGCACAAATCATATGGTGCTGTATTCCCAGAAGAGGAAGGGATAGGCGATGAAGTACTTGGTGAACAACCACACAAGAAGAAGAAGAAGAAGAAGAAGAAGAAGAAACAGAGGGGACAGAAAACTTGTCTATGCCAAATGAATCTCTCCATCTTTATTTCTCAAACAACATGACAGGCTCTGGATAACTTTTTAACTTCTGAATGCCGAGGGAGACGAATTTATTCCATTCATATGAGGCTAAGAACCAAATATCAAATTTGGAATTTCCACGTGATAAAAATTGCATGGGACACTGGGAGCACTGTAATCATTTAAAATAAAATATTAGCTATGTTGTGAATACATTCTCATGTGTCAAACGAGTAAATTAAATTTAAGGCGCCGGGATTGACTACCCATGTATCATCCATTATTGAGTACAGAACTATGCATATACTATATATACTAATCCTTGTTTGTATAGCTGTACCTCTATCATATATATTAATTTTGATGCTTTGGAAACAGTACTTGTATACTTTGCAGTTCAAGAAACAGTAATATTTTAAGGATAGGATTTGGGACCACTGTATCATAAACAACAAGCACAAATCATGAATTCAGCCAGGCCCAAAGCAAGAGAAAACCGCGTGACATAAAGAGTGGAAATTTCGGATGCCAATCTGGTTTCCCTCACTCTTGCCTCTTGCCTAGAAGTTACACACTTTATAACACACGCGCGTATAGATTAAGACAGCATTGTAATTTGCAAGAGAAGTATTTTACAAAAAAATGAAATAACATTATCAATCTCTGTTGGTCCTTTTCCCCACCAGGTGTACCATGGATTCTTTTAACACATTTCTAAGGCAACATCTGGTACTCTGTCTCTGTGTGTGTGTGCGTGGTGCTTTTCTATCGAAAAGAAAAGGACCACTAACCATTACAAGTCAGTTTTTTTTTGTTTGTTCTTTTGGGAAGAATTTGTATATATTTTTTTTATTCGTCAAAGTACGAGAAAAGATCGGGAAAGAAAATAATATCAAAGAAGATGATGTTTATACCACAAGTGAAGAATCAACTAATCCATGGAATAATTTAGAATTATTTAGGCGTATGTTAAAAACCCTCCTCAAACTCTCAAGATGCTGGAAGAGATGGCATCTGTGTTATTGTTCTTCATGGTACAAAATTTAAACCAAGATTTTCCTGAATCTTGATGCGAGCAGGATTCAAATACCAACGATTCAATTCATATATATCGTATCTTTGGAGATGTTGTCATGTTTTGTAAATATTCAATTTGACTAATAATCAAACGTTTAGCACTCACTCACCCTTACTCTTTATATTTGAAATTAAGTGAAAATCCATAAGGTTTTCTATTCAGATCAGTTTTCTTTTACTCAGAAAAAAAGCAAAAATGAAATCAATATTGGAAGTCATCTCAAAAACTCTCTCTCTTTCTATCTCTGTCTCGAAATATTTAGCCTATTATGACTACCCTTTTGCAGGAGGAATTACAGATGGAGTTGAGACTACCTGAAACGATCATGGAGTTTCGTTCTGTTTCGCAGATTGATCGCAATTATTGATCATAGATAAATTTAGACTAGAAATTTGGCAGCAATAATTGCTATCAATCTGCGAAATAAGACGAATTCGCCATTAGCACCACAATCTACAACATATTCCTCACCAATGCTATCAGTAGAGGTCAACCAGCGGTATTTGTCGAATATGAAGTCAACCAGCTCGCTGGAGCTTTTTTAAAATGAAAATAATTGATAAAAGAGGAAAAATAAGAAAAACATTTCATAAAGTTCCAAAATTTTTCAGCGTTTTCTCACCAACCAAACAAACCAACAAAGATTATCGTAAGATCTTCAAATCCTACACCACTAATTAAATTCCCTCCAAGTTTCCCTTGATTCTCTTTGTGGAATATAAAATATCAAGTATGAATAATTAAAAAAAAAAAAAGTTCTATTGTATTGAAAACATCAAGCATACAATAAAATTCATGAATTAGAATACAATTGTCAATAAAATATCTGCAATTTATATATTAAACGCCAAGACAAATGCTATACAATAATATATTGTTTATGCTTTTTAAGACTTGTAAATAGAATCTTTAACTACTTTTGGAGTTCTGCATCTGTATATGAAAACTTGAATCAAGATAAAGCAGCAAGCAACGGATACAGATAGCTAATAATTTGCCGACCAACAATTTATTTTATTTTTGCATACTCTGCCAAATAAAAGAAGATAAAATGTAGATTTCCATAAATCTCAAACTATCACCTGCATAAGCCCGAAGAAGCAAGCATGTATGCCGGGCTCTCTAGAACACAGACAAATACAAACAGCCCTAATCTAAAGAGACATCAAGTCTTAGTAAGTTCTCACTCGTCTTTGACTGCGACGTCTTCTAAACCTTTTGATCTGCCGCTTACCTTCTACCATCCTTACAAAACACTGTGGTTTTCCCGTTGAGAATACAGTGTATCCGACAGACAATCCAATCACCAGTCCAGAAGCATAGCCCATCATCGCAATTTTCCAATCAAATACTGTTGTAGTATCAACTTCTTCGTCAGAAACTGATAATGGCTCCTCACCAGATTTCACTGGTAATGGCTCTCCACACAGCCCTTCGTTGCCAATGAAGGAATCAGTTTCAAATGTATTAAATTGATAGGCTCGAGGAATGCGACCTGAAAGCCGGTTGTACGAAAGATTTAACGCTGACACTGTTGTAACTCTTGTCAATTGCTCAAGGAATTATTCCGTCAAGCTTGTTGAAGGAGAGGTCTAATGATTCCAGAGCTGTCAAACTTGCCAACGACGATGGAATATTACCTGTTAGACTATTATGAGAAAGGTTGAGCACCACGAGTGGTTTAAAGTTTCCAAAAACTTCAGGAATCTCTCCTTGGAGCCCATTTCTTGACAGATGAATGGATGCGAAAATGGTTAAGATTCTGTCCGGTGTACGTTCCCCTCCTTTCATTGTCACGTTCATAGAATCGAGATGGTAAATTTGCCCCATATATTGGGCTCCAGGTTCACCTTTATCCGCATTGACCATTGCTTCCATGCTTGCAAAAATTCTTCCGGGCAGAAAACCTGTGAATTCATTGTGAATGAGGTCTATGATTCGCAAGTTGTGAAAGGGAAGTATGGTTTTAGAATCACACAGGTGACCGTAAAATCTATTAGATGTCAAGACAATAACTTTAGCTGCGGAAGAGTTCCCAGCCAACAGGGAAATGTATCAATGATCTTGTTACTTACTACGTTGATAACCTCCAACAGACTAGAATTAACCAAAGATCTCGGTAGTGGCCCTTCCAATTTATTATCACTGAGGTCAAGACTTGTCAGCCAACTTCCATTAACAAATGTGTCAGGAATGCTACCGTGAAGATTATTCCTCCGCAAGTGCAACATGATGAGTCTACCAAGTTTCAGCAGACATGATGGAATTTTTCCACTCAAACTGTTATTAGACAAGCCAAGATATTGAAGGGAATCGAAATCATAAATTGATGAAGGGATTTGTCCAGTCAATTTATTGTTGGCCGCTAAGAAAACCTCTATTGAAGACGGGGGAGGAAGAATTAATCCTTGGATCATGTTGTTTTGGAGACCAAGAGTCCGAATAATCTTCCACGGATGCTGCTCTATGTATGTCAGAAAATTGTTGGAGAGATCCAGATAAATCAAACTCTTCCGTCCTTCTGACTTGGATTTTGTAATCCCACCATGAATTCTGTTGTTGGAAAGATCTAAAAACCGTAAGTTTTTCGAGGTGCTCAAGAAACTTGGAAACTCACTGATACTGCAAAATAAGGTCAATTGGTCGAGATTGGGCATGGTAAAGTTGACGCAAGCAGAGGAACTAAATGACAGCAGGCCATTATTTGAAAAATGAACTACCTTAAGATTTTTCAACTTTGATAGCATTTCAAATTTGACAGTGCCACTCAAGTTATTCGATGAAAGACAAAGGGCAGTGAGATTCACAAGTTCAAAGATGGAACTGGGAATTGAACCATGTGCCTCATTATTCTGCAAATGAACTTCTCTTAGTGAATTTGATGGTTTGAATTCATCAATCAGATCGGTGAGTTTGTTATCTTCAAGGTTAATAGAATCCACAGATGGCAGAGTGAAGATCCAAGATGGTAATCTTCCGTTGAGAAGCTTTAAAGAAAGGTCTAAGTGGTTAAACGTGAACGCCCACTTGTATAATAAGGCAAATGAACAATAAAACCATTGCCAGGAGGAGATAAGGTAGAATTAACAAGAATGTCAGGAATCTGTCAACATGTTTTGCGAAAGATTTATATTGATGACCCTCTCGAGCTTTGATAAAGATGATGGCAGTTCACCAGTAAAATGATTGGATGCCAAGTACAATCTGGTCAGTCGGGCGAGGTTGCCGACGGATGTTGGAATTGATTTTGTGAAATCGCAATCACCAACGGATAAAATCCCTAAGAATTTTAGGTTTCCAGTTGAATCAGGTATTTCTCCTTTGAAAATTAATGAAAGAGTGATCTAATGCCCTAAGATGACTGCTCCAATTAGACTTTGGCAGATAACCCGTAAGACCTTCATTCGAGGATAAATAGAGTTTCCGAACGTTTGGTAGGTGAAAAGTTTCCCCCGGGAATTTTCCTTGCATTCTAGTTTCAACAAGATAGAGAACCGTCATAGACGAAGACAAGTTCAACAGGGAAAAAGTTTTGATCGAAGACATATCCACCAGGCTTAGATATAGAGCATTTAATCTTGTAAGGTTGAGCGCAAGCGAATCAAAACTTTGTTGATCGATACTCGGGTAACCAGAAGAATAACAGCTAGAAAGATCAAGTGAAGTGAGTTTGGAAAGGTAAGATATTTCAGATGGGGCAAGACCATTAAAATAAGAACAAGACAGGTTAAGATTTGTCAATTCTGTAAGCCGACCAAACTGAGGTGCGATTTGAGAGCCGTTGAAATTGTTATAAGCGAGACTGAGACGTTAGAGATGGGAAAGGTGAAAGAGGGCGCTGTTATCTTCAACGGCACCTTGTAGCCAACCGCAATCAAGGCCTAGGCCAATCACATTGCCCGTCACGTTATCACACTCTACTCCATCCCATGAGCAGCAATCAGTAACCTCCGTCCAAGAGGCCGTTTTTGGAGAATAACTATCGAAACAAGCCGGATGAGGCCCAGAACCAACAAGAGTGGACAACCACACAAGAAGAAGAAGAAGAAGAAGAAATAAAGGGGACAGAAAACTTGTCTATGCCAAATGAATCTCTCCTCTTTATTTCTCAAACAACATGACAAGCTCTGGATAACTTTGACTTCTGAATGCCGTGGGAAACGAATTTATTCCATTCATGTAAGCCTAAGAACCAATATTAAATTTGGAATTTCCGCGTGATAAAAATTGCAGGGGACACAGGGTGCACTGTGTTCATGTGTCAGACAAGCAAATTAAATTAAAGGTGCCCCATTGACTAGCTATGTATCAGCCATTATTGGCTACAGAGCTATGTATCAGCCATTATTGGCTACAGAGCTATGTATATGCTATAATAATCCTTGCTTGTAAAGCTGTACCCCACCATATATATTAATTTTGATACTTTGCAAACAGTAATTGTATACTTTGTAACTCAATTTTCTGTCCACATAGTATTTTCTGTAACACCAACTTTTCTTTAAGTGCATACTCTCTCTCTCTCTCTCTGTACACACACACACACACATACACATATATAGAAAATGAGTTGTGATTTATAAAGTAAGTGTAAAACGTATAATATAGAAAATAATAAGATATTTCAAGAATCCGATTTGGGACCACTGTATCATAAACAAGCAGCACAAACCATGAATTCAGACAGGTTCAAGGCGCGAGAAAACCACGTGATATAAAGAGTGGATTTTTCGGATGCCAGTCTGGTTTCCCTCACTCTTGCCTCTTGCCTAGAAGTTACACACTCTACGTGCGCGCGCGGGCTCGCAAGTGCAAGTTTTTTGTCCGAGAAAATTTTATTTTCTTGCAAATATGTGCAATTTGTAAGAAAGGTATTTTAAAAATAAATGAAATATCTTTATCAATCTTTGAAGGTCCATTTCTCCACAACGCGTACCATGGATTCTGACACATTTCAAGGCAACATCACTATCATACAAATTCTCCTTGTCTACCCCTTCCATGTAAATATCGAAGTTTTGTAACCTATGCTGGCAATCCTACACAATCTCATTGCTGAAGTCTGATATACTGGCAATTCTATGAGCATCTGAGAAAATTTTGTATAATATATAGATAAACTATAAGGTCAAAAACAGAAATAAGAATAACAAATATGATGTCATACAATAACAAATATGATTTCATACATGATCATACCACTTTTAGTTAGAGCCAAAAACACATGATTGAAGAAAATTTATAATTTGATTACATTGCCAATTCAAATACAATCTTTATGGCTGTATCTCTAAAGCAGTTTATACAAAAGTTTCATCTATAGACCAGTGAAAGTACAAGATTCATACAAGGAAAAATGGACTAGAGATTCTTCAACACAGAAAAATTCATGCTTTTAAATAGTGAAATGCCATATTTAACAATACAGAGGACCATGTGCGGACAGGAAGGGACAATCAAAACCACCAAAGCCAAACAAACTTATTTGACTAATTAAAAGATTGAACATAGTATTTAGCAAAAAAACTAGAACTTTGTAACATTGATTTAGGGAATGAAGACAGCTCCCAAAAGGGAAGGCTAACAACGAAAATAATCAACGTCAATCTGGCTATAAATTGAAACAGATAAATGGAGAAGCTACATGACCTTTTTGAATATATCTTGTGTAATCACAGATTGTTTTTAGCAATATCACAAATGTATGAAGAATGCCTAAACCAATTATCTCACTTCAGCATCTCCTGATTATATCTCATAAGCTTTCCTCGACTTTCGGTTTTTCTTGGTTCTGATGAGCCAAATCGTAGGTTGCATGAAGGCCAACTAACAAATAATATACAAGCATTACTGCACTGCAGATGACAAACCTCAAAAATGCCACATAACCCAGTGAGCCTACGAGAAATAAATTCATTCCAATTGACAATGATGGCAACCATGGAACCAGAGGGACTCCCCAAAGTTTTGGTACACGCTGCTTTGGAAGCAATGCCATTCCTAAAGTCCCCAAAAACCAAGGCACAGCAGTTAACACATAACCAATCCATCCTCTCCCATTTGAATTCCAGATTGCTGCTATGCCTATTGAAGAAGCAATTATGACAACTAAACACCCTAGAAACTTAGCGAAATCATTCTTTGGAGTAACATCTTTCTCATNCAACTAAACACCCTAGAAACTTAGCGAAATCATTCTTTGGAGTAACATCTTTCTCATAATATCTCCTCACAAGCAATGCAACGGCTATAAGCATAAAAATTAAGAGTGTACTGAAAGAAAAAACACTTGACAAGACATCTAAACTAGAGAAAAATGCAATGATGGCACTAAGAATGGTTACCAACAGAGTAGCATTAATTGGTGTTTGAGTTTTTGGGTGAACCAGAGCAAACCAGGGAGGAATCATATGAGCTCTGGCAATCTGAGTCGTGTATCGAGCTTGACCAAGTGATCCAACCAACAAACTTGTAGTCATTCCCTTTAGTGCACATACACTCACCAAATACTTAGCCCAATTCATGCCAATTTGTCCGAAAGCAACCGAGTATGCAGCATTTTCATCAATTTGTGAATACTTCACCATTGCAGTCAATGCTAAAGCCGTCAAACAATAAACCACGGTAATCATAGACATAGAACCAACCAAACCAATCGGAATATCTCTGGAAGGTTCCTTAGTCTCTTCGGCCATAGTAGCCACCATGTCAAAACCAGTGTAAGACCAATAAACCACTGCTGCAGCTTGGAAAACACCCTCAGGGCCGTCAGGAAAAAATGGTACCAAATTTGAACTCTTGCTGTGAATAAACCCAACAATTATCACAAACACAATCACACAAGCACTTACAATAGAAGTAACCCAGTTCAACCTAGAACTCATCCTAGTTCCACTCATTGCAATCCCATTACAAACCAAAAGAACCAAAACCGCAACTGGGTCTAACAAATTAAACCCTTCGGCAAAAGATTTAACTTTAAAACGCAACAAATCAGAATTATCACTCTTAATCATGCTAGCCAAATAAGAAGACCACGACCTTCCTAACCCAGCTGCACCAACTACAGCTTCCAAAAGAATATTCCCAGCAGCAATAAACGCAACGAAGTCACCCAACTCAACCCGTAAGAAAGAAAAAGACCCGCCTGCAACCGGAATTTCAACAGCAAATTCTGTGTAACAAAAGGCCGATAACAAAGCAGAAAGACCTGAAATCAAATAGGACAATACAATAGCAGGCCCTGCATGTTGGTTAGCTTCTTGTCCGGTAATGACGAAGATGCCGGAGCCGACAACGGAGCCGAAGCTGAGCCAGATCAAGTCCCACCACGTGAGGCATTTTTGCATGGGCTGTTTGCTTTCTTTCTGGAGCGTTACCAGCTCGGTGGCATCCGTTGATCGTGCGAAAAGGCGGTTCTTGAGACGGGGGTAGGTTTGCGATACGGCGGATTTGTACGAGGTTAAGTTGAGAAACGAGGGTTCCGGGAAGAAATCTTGCTTGCTCCATCTCCAGTAGCTTCTTGGACTCAACGGGTTTTCTTCTTCCACTACTGTCTGCAGACCCATATTCAGTTTAACACAGTAACACAGTTTGGTAAAGAACTGCCACACTTTGGCTGCCGGTGCGGGTGACTGTGAACAACTCAAAATAGCAGACCCAGATCCTTGCGTCTCTAGATGGAATATCTATATTTACTTTAATTTGAATTAATTATATATTAATTTCTGGAAGAACAACGGATAGGTCCCCATTCTTGATAAAATAATAAAAGAAGGAATATTCTAGTCCTGCCTAACATGTAGGTCCCCAGCAGCACTAAATCAGTCATTGTCAGGAACCTATCCGTTAAAAACGATCAACTTATGCCCTTTTTTGTTATTTCTGCAAGAAGCATTGACCTCTGGATCAATACCCCATTTATTTCTCGTGGAACGCTAATGACATTAGTCACGTTTTACAGGTGCGACTATAAAAATAGTATAATTATTATTATTGTTGTTTTCTTTTGGCATCAATTTAATTATTAGTTGATAGTGCACAAAGGAAGGGTATTTTTCACATAAGGGTCTAAGTACTTCATTAAAATTTATGAAAATTAACAAATTTTTGTAAATTATTATTGAGAGGCCCCAAATTACTTTTAGATTAATTAATTAAAGTTAATTAAGTAAATTATTAAAAGTTTTAGCACATGGGAGTTTTGAAGCCCAAGAAGCCCCAAGGCCGAAAGGCTTAAAGGTCCAAAGGCCCTAAAGCTCAAGATAAACGAGAACGACATCGTATTGTCATGCTCCTTTAACGGATTGCGACGACGAAATCGAAAGATTCAAAACCCTACTAAAATCACTGTCACTCCTCGTTCGTACCACGAAACCCCAAAAATCGTTGAATTGAAATTGAAATTGAAATGAGAGGAGCAATTGGTAGGAGGATCAATAACCGTAACAATTTTATCATTCCAAATGTAAGCAAACAGTCCGCTTTTTCGCTCCAATCATCATCTTCCTTCTGCTCCGGTTCCTCTGGTTCTTCGGGCTCCGGCCGTGGTCGTGGTAGCGGCAGGGGAGTCCCATCCGGTTCCTTACCTTTCGACCGCTTCGCTGCAACGAAATCCCGGGGTCAGCCGGCAAATGAGTCAAAACCCGAGTCGCCACAGCCGAATGGATTTGGTCACGGCCGCGGTAGACCCCCGGTCCCTCCGTCTGGAGCCCTTCCGCCTTTCTCGTCCTTCATCTCTTTGGTTAAATCCGGCGCTGGGCGGGGCGGAGTTTCCTCGGGGTCAGATCCTAGTAAAGTTGAGTCACCTCGGCCGGACTCAACAACTCGGAAACCGCAGATGTTTACGCCGACCGAGTCAGGTGCTGAATCGACTGAGGCGAGTGAACCCAATCTCCCGTCAAGTATCATCTCCGGGTTAGCCGGCGCGGGCCGTGGTAAGCCAGGTGTAGAACAACCACCGCCACCGCCACCGCTGGGGCAGGCTCCGCAAATCAGAGAAGAAAATCGCCATATACGGGCTCGGACTCGACCCGGAGAAGCTGCAATGCCTGAAGCCAGGCCAGCACAGCCTAAACAAAGCAGGGAAGCTGGAACGGCGCGGCCCAAACTGAGCAGGGAAGAGGCTGTGAGAAATGCTATGAAGGTTTTATCGCAAGGTAGAGAAGGAGAAGATTTTAGTAGCGATGGGCCCAGGAGGGGGAGAGGAAGAGGGCGAGGAAGGGGCCGGGGCAGAGGGAGGGGAGGAGATAGAATGCGTAGAATGGAAATGGAGGATGGGGATGAAGGATTTGCTGCTGGTTTGTATTTAGGAGACAATGCGGATGGGGAGAAGCTGGCTGAGAAACTGGGAGCTGAGAATATGAACACGTTAGTTGAAGCTTTTGAGGAGATGAGTGGTAGAGTACTTCCTTCTCCCATGGAGGATGCTTATGTTGATGCCTTACATACCAATTACATGGTAGGATTTGTTGTTGGTTTTGTTTATGAATTACAACTTGTTAAACAGCACTTGGCAGAAAGATTTTTGATTGGCTTGTGTATTGCAGATTGAGTGTGAGCCTGAATATTTGGTGGAGGAGTTTGGTACAAACCCAGACATTGACGAGAAACCACCTATTCCTCTTCGGGATGCTCTCGAGAAAATGAAGCCGTTCTTGATGGCATACGAGGGAATTCAAAGTCAAGAAGAGTGGGAGGCACGTTCTTTTCTGCATCTTCTTTTCTATCATTTCAGATAAATTATTAGACAAATTTTAATAATCAAATGTTAATTTTTATGGCTAACGAATTTTAAGCTCTCAATATTGGTTGACATCCTGTAACTATCGATACATAAGTTAGCTAGGGCATTCTGAGCACCTTAGCTTGGTTGTTGAGAAGGATTTTACTACAGACCATGTTTCATCTTTGGTTTGTGGTATGACCTTTTCTGTGTTTTGCCCCAAAATGAGCACTTATTATTTTAGAACTAGCCATTTTGCCCCTTTGTTGTTACGTTGAAGTGATCTGCAAACATCACATATTTAGTGGTATTTTAAACAGTTGAACGATGATTATGATCTATCTTCAATAAGATTATATACTGTAAGTTTGTTATCTGTCATTGCAACCTCAGAAAGTTGTTATACTAACTAGAAATTCATGCAGTGCTACTATATTGCAAAATCTTAATTAACTCAGCATGAAGTGGGAATTTCATGTTTCCTGGATTTGAGGGGACTGTCTTTGACAGTGTCATATGATTCTAAGGATTCAATAGTTTAAATGTTTTGCTTTTTCTTTCTGAAACGATTCCAATAATCTGCATCTTTTTTCTCCTTTCAAATCTATGTGAATTTCGCAACATCAACATAATTCAAGTTTCACTACCTTGACCATATTCATATTATTTTCCTTTGTGTAGAATCCAAACTTATATGGTTTGGAGATCAGACAAAAGGTTGTGCTTGTTAGAAAGGATAGGGAAAATCATGTTTATCTCTTCACCAGGCTTTTTTGGTTTGTTTTGTTTGGTTATGGCATTATTTTCTTTTTATCTGTTTTGCATAGTGTGAATATATCAAAAGGATATTTTGAAATTTGAATGTTTGGTCTATAGGAAGTGTAAGGCTTATAATTGTCTTGGCATGGTTGAATGTCTGTAACATAAGGCAATGAAAAGAAGTACATTTCAACCATTGGATTGAATGGATTACAATTGTACCGATCTAGTTATGAAATTATCCTTAATGATTGATAGAAGAAATGGTTAGGAACACTATATATTTAGGTTTGTTGTTGGTGAGTTTCTAGTTATGCACTTGACGATATTTCTTGATAATATTCATTGAAATATTCTCTTATATTCACTTAAATTGATATATTGCTGGTTTCTTTTTTTGGGCTAAAAATTTGAGTCCATCAACATGCTTACCTTCATATTTGTATGTGTGTGTGTACCATTACCAACTGTTGATATCTGTTCTGCATAAGCTCGGTTGCACTTCTAATGTGGGATTGTAATGATATCTATCTGTGTCCATATTCATGTGTGTTTAGTCTGTTGGAATCATGGTCCTGGCAGGCCTTTTTAATATTTAAAAAGGATAATAATCGTAGCAATTATCTTTACTTGCTGTCTTGATTTGGACCAGGATGGCAGTGTATATGCACTGATTCGCACAAAGTTTTGTATCGAAGAAATTATGATATGCTGCATGTATCTAAAACAAGGGCTTGATTATGATGACTGGTGCATTTTTTTTAGTTTGTTTATTGTATTTTGTTATTCCTTCCTTTTTTTTAGGAAGCTCTCAATGAGGTAATGGAGAGAGTACCATTATTGAAAGAGATTGTCGATCACTATAGTGGGCCTGATAGGGTGACTGCAAAGCAACAACAAGAGGAGTTGGAAAGAGTTGCAAAAACTATTCCAGAAAAGGCACCAGCTTCTGTCAAGCGATTTGCTAATCGTGCAATTCTTTCTCTTCAGGTTAGTTTTGCCCATGGTTAACTTCCTATTATATTTGAAGTTAAATGGATATGGGAATTCGGTGTTCTTAAGAGTGCTTAATTTTTGTACTGGGGTCAGTTTACTTAATAGATTCTTCTCACTAGGGAATGGGTCCAATAGTTGGTCCAATTTAGTAATTTTAATCTGGTATGCTGACATAAGTGAAACAGAGCACGTGTATTGAATGTGTTAGACACAATTAGAAAGAATCTATTTGCATTCTGAGGCTTAAGATGTTAGAGTAAATGCCTTGTTATTCTTTTACGCCTTTTCAATCTGAGATGCTTTACCCAGAAGGTTACTAAAATTTGACAAATTTTAAAATGCAGAGCAACCCTGGTTGGGGATTTGACAAGAAATGTCAGTTCATGGATAAGCTTGCATGGGAGGTTTCTCAGCAGTATAAGTAAGAGCACAAGGCCTATTTATTACAACCATAATGAGCCAATTCACCATCTTTGGTTCCTGAGGTTGTATTGTGAAGCCATTTGGCTCTCAAAGGATGAGGTTGTTCAAATTTGCTTTAAATTTTCTCATTGTTTTTGCTTTAAAATCATATGCTCAATAAGCACCTGCAATGATCTTGTTCGATTTTTTGAAATTACTCTTCTTTCTGATTTTGTATATTAGAGGTTATATTTTAGTTTTATTGGGCAATATACAAGATTTGATGTTATGACAATATTTGACAAATATTTGTATGGTTTTAATCTCTCTAGGCGCAACAAGTCATACATGATGATTCCTTTTGGACTATACATCCTTTTGAAGGTTACTGCTTTCAGTGTGAACTCGACAACAAAGCTATATTTTCTTTTGTAAAGTTCCGTATTATTCAAATTGATTGTCGAGGAGTTTGTTTAATTTCTTAGGAGAAAAAAAATATCAAATGTCACTTGGAAACAAAATAAGAAAGAATTCAATCGGTTAAGTTAAATGCCATGATATTTTATTTCAGTTTTGCACATACTGCTAGTCGTTTTATTTTTCTATGTATTCTTATGTCAATGGAAGTTGGAAACATTGACTATGACCAGTCCCTGTATGATGTTGACTGTGGTCATTTTTATAATTAATGGGTCTCAGCCTATAGCTTTCGTTGACTCCAGGAAGTGCTTTTGTTTTGCCCATGGAAGATGCAGAAGCACTTTCAACTAACCGCCAAGCATGCATGCATGCGAATTAGATGCATTAATATATTCAAACTTGCTTGCCTCCCTCCCTCCTTATTAATTACTTGAACATGTGAGTTATCATTTGATTATGAAAGTGACTTTAATTGAGGAGCTGAAATTTAATGAAACTATCTCTTTATGAACATCAAAAGGTTTCATCCCATGAACGCATGATTAATCAAACCACCTTTTCATGTGCCTGAAAAAGTTATCAGTCATTCTCTTGATGTTTAATATGTTTGGTGAATGTTGGTACATTTTCCAGGAAAATTTTGTGCAAGAAATTAAGATGGGTGATAGAATGAGTATAACATTCAAGCTTCTAGGGGTGACCCTTTAGAGTTGGAAAAAGGTCAGGTCATGCAAAAGAAAATGGGAAAAATGAAGTGGCATTATGATTTAATTATACATTTTAAGTTGCAGAATCAAATGATTCAACCAAACATGCCCTATCAATCCGACATTACCATTCTTATTATAAAATTCTCTATTTGCCAAATTCTGCTCCTTTGCAGGCTGAAGAGCCGCTACTGAAGAAGAACATGAATTCCTGACATCATTACTTTAAATGGAACGTGAATCCTCTGTCTTCACCGACAACTAATCTTGTCTTATTCGTCAATTTGGTATCATAAACATTCACATGCTTTCTCCATCTTCCAACTAATATGCTTATTGACTCAATCTAATAAGTTTGATTGTCTTTAATATTGTTGTTAAACCATCTAAGATTTAAAAATTATTAACAAAATTTATTTAAATTAAATTTCCAAAATTTAGATTTTTCAGAGTGACTTTAAAAGAAAAGAAAGTTGCTTTGATCATAGAAAGAAATCATGGGCATGATTTATGGATGATGATCAAAACTTACATTCATATCGTATCATTGTTGCATTCAAATCTCACGATACAATAATAAGATTGGAGCAGCAAATCACAGATGCTAAATTCTCATTCCAAATTGATGCAGAATATCACCACGTCACATGGTCAAAACGTGGGTATAATTAATTACACCAGGATCCTCATTTTTTTTACATGTTTACACATGTAAGCATAGTTTTTCCATTTATGCTAAATAATGTCCTCAACTCCTAGTGAATTGACCGAATTACCCTAAGAGTCTTCAATAAGGTTGTGGACCTATTTGTCACAAGTAGAAAAAAGTATGATCTATTTGTGAAAAAGTCACAATACAAGGAGGGATCTAGTACAGTATTAATTTCCTAATAAAATTTATATTTTGTTTAACAAAAAATATAAAAATTCGTGTCCTCGTCTGTCACACAACAGTTATACTTATCCTTTAGAATGATCTCATCCGTCCACGTTTCACCCAGTTAAAATCATTGGGAAATTACACCCCATTGGCTGCCAGCTTCCAACTTTTTCGTACTCTTTTCTTTGCCCCGTGTATCTTTGACCGCATCATGACCTCATTACACCGATCTTCCATACATCCAACGGTCCAAGACCAATCGTTTAAATTTTCGTCAACTGGGACCCACTGGTTCCAGTTCTGAGCGAGTATTCACATGCCACGTGGATAGAATGATTAAAAGTAGATTGTCTTGTGTCTGAGTGAAATAGATTTAAAATACGACCAACGTGAAAAAGTGTTGAGAGAGAGAATTGTCCAAAGTGAGAAGTGAAGGGAAGGAAAAAAAAACTGAACAGAGTAGGAGAGAGAGAGAGAGGAGAGAGTTGTGCTGTGCTTACCATCTAAAGAATCAAAGAATCTTTTTGCTAGAAGAAAGACAGAGCATTCGGAGGAGAAAAAAAGTGGTGCTGGGTTTTGCTCAGATTTCTATTCTGTGTTCCTTTTTTTTTTTCCCCCCGAGTCAGGTACGTTATGGTCAAACCAAACGCATCTTGTATTTCTTCCTCTTTTTTTTTTTTGGATGATTTGGGTTTAGTTTGTACTTTTATGTAACTTGAATCTTAGAGTTAAAAGTAATGCTAGATTTCATCTGAGTTTTGGGTTTTTTGACATGGCAGACTGAAGTTGTAGATGGTTGTTTTTTGGACTGTTAGCATTGTCACAGTGTAAAAAAGCTGCATTTTTTGGGTTTTCCTCGAGCATTTTGTGAGAGTTTATGTGAAAATGTGAATGTTTTTAGAGATGGGTTCCTCTCTAGTTCTTCTATCTCTTTTTGTTGTAGTACTACCATTGCCTTTGGCTTTTCTTGAACTGGATTTAAGCTTTGATTGATGAAATGTTGATGTTTTTCGGTGGAGGTCTTACTATTTTATAATGCTTAGAGCTGAAACATACTCGTAACAAAGAGACTTAGGAGTTACTTATTGCATGAATTAAATTTTAAGTTCTGAAGGGTATTTTACATATTGATCACTTCCACAAATAAACGCTTTATGCAGTTGCAAGGGATGGTAAGTCTTTCAAATGGAAAAATACATGACAGGTCAAATGGTTAGATTTTGCTGCTGGGCATTCTTGGTGTCCTAGGAAAATCCATAAAGTGTGCGTGTGAGAGAGAGCTCACAAAGGAGGGTGATTTTTCTGAAGTATGGGATGCAAGGGCAGGATAAATTCCTAAAATTAACTACAGTGATGTTTATTTGGCATACAATGTGGTGTATTGATCAATCACACAATGATCTGTCCAGATTTGTATATTTTTTTCGGAACAAGTGATGTTGGTGAATCATTTATGCTAGACTTTTCATTGATATCTAGGCTATGAAGTAGCTAATTCCAAAGTGCTGCTAATAAAACTTTTGCTTTTGTTGAAAACTTCATTTGGAAAAATTTATAAAATTGTGATTTTGCATTTTTGTTTTACTCTGATCTACTTATGTTTGGAAGTTGATATTCTGCGTTCCTTCTCATCCTTTACAGGAGACTCTTGCTAAAGAAGCTTCAAAATTACTGTTTTGAGAAGATCTCTTTTCTTTTTTATATATGCGCACACACATACACACAGGAACATATATTCTCATGGGCACAGCAGATAAAGAATGATGCAATGTGTGTTTTTCTATTCTGATGGCTACCTTATTGTATATTATGAATCAGAAAACTTGACTGGAATGCATCGCGAGCACGATTCTTGCTACATTTCAAGTTGCTGATCCTAGATATTGATTTACCTGGACACATGTATCTTTAGAGTCCATCTGCTGGGTGGTGTTTTGAGAGAAATTTGGACATGAATTTGTTGGTAAGGACATGCTTGAGCCAAGGGAAGCTGATGTACCCGTCCTGTTTCTGGTCTTGGTTGTGCTTCCTCTGGTTGCTCATGTCTTGCTTGGAAGATGGGGTGAGGTTTCAAAGAAGAGAGAGAGGATAAGTTTGCTTGCTCAACTGGCTGCTGAAGAAGCTTTCAGAGCGGAATCAATCACTACTGCTAGTGTTACTCCTCTTGTGCCTACATCAAAAAATGAATTTCATGTATCTACATTAAAAAATGAATTTAATGTGTCTACGTCAAAAATTGGATTTCATGCATGTGCAAGATGCTTGGCTCCAAGTACAACCCGCTGCTCCAGATGCAAATCTGTCAGATATTGGTATGTTTTGCATGCTTTGATCATTAATTTATATATTTTTAGTCCTTGCATTCTTGTCTAAGGCGGCACTTTCTGGAGCTAGACCAAGGTTTTTATTATCTCAAACTAAGTGCGTCGATTAGGAACAATTGCTCAACCTGAAAATAGCTCTGATCAAAATCTGTACTCTAATTTACAAATGGGTGGAATTCCCAACCTTTGCTCACTTGGTTTTAAAAAATCCATATAATGGATTGAAAGAGTTGGCAGCATCCCATGAACTTCCCAATAGTTCAATATATGGATGAGAAATCTGCTTTTCATTAGTGTGTATATCAGATGTCTTGCTTTGTACGTTCCTGTTATAAACTCTGTTTGGTTTCTTTGTTCATAGTCATGTAACCTTTGGGATCAGTGTTGTGGTCTAGTACCGCAGCTCATTGAACAAGATTAAAGTTAATTTAGCATCTCTTTTGCACATAATGCCTGATGTAGGACAAAATAAAATTAACTTATGTTAATAAGTTTTTATATTTTATATTTTGTTATTATCATGTTTGGTAGGTTTTTATTTTGTTAATTAGGCCAATTTTAATTTTATTTATTTGAATTCTAGTTACCTGGCAAGTTAGGTTTCTTCTATTATAAATGGGGCAGTCTTGCTATTTGTTAAGCGGACTTTTCAATTGAATAAAATTTTCCTTTGGTTTTTCTTTCATGGGATTATTATCTTGACACTCGTATTTTCGAGTCGTTGGATTAGAGCGACATCTAATCTCATCTCTAGAATGATATCAGCTCACTGCATCAAAGAACTGAACGAGATTCAATTGACAAGGTGCATTGTCCACTTCCGCAAACCTGCCTGTGTCAATGCCTCACTGGCTTATTATTTTTATTTTACTACGTTACTGTCAGCTTATAATATTTTGGTACTCGGAATTCTTGTTATGTTTTTTTTTCAATGAAATTTTAGCATTCCTTATGTTAGCGATAAAAAAAGGGGAAAAGAAATAGGCATCTGAAATTTATTTGTCACCAGCAGGTGTAGAATGTAAAATAGTTATTAAACATCTCTTAGAAGTTCTCAAATTGAGAATGATAACTGCATGCAGTTCTGGAAAGTGCCAGATAATTCATTGGAGGCAAGTTCATAAACACGAATGCCAGCAATTGGAGAAAACCAGCTCAAGCTCATCCCCTCTCACTGCCTCAAATGAGGATTCTGTTTTAGTTAATGAAAGCTGGAACTCACTGTTATCTGGGTACTGTAATAAGCAGGCAGGAATGGAGAAAGCACCTCCAGATGATATAATTCATCCTTCCATGGGCAGATGTACTTCTACTACAATGGATTGTTCTACACTTGAGACCTCCCAACCCTCAATGCTAGCGAGAAGAACTGCAGACAAGTGGGTTAACTGTAAATCCAGCAGAGAATTGTTAAGAAGAGAGGGAGCAACTGTATTTGATTCTCACAATGAAGTCTCAAGGAGTTTGAGTTGCTCTACTGATACAACCTCTTTCAGTAGTTTTTCATCAAAAGGAGCTTCTACACGACATAAGGTTCTTAGATTTAAGTTCTTGAATTAATATGCACTAGTTTTAATCTAATCATTGCACATTTCCAATAATTATGCTGAACTTTTGCAGCAGTCTAGAACTAGTGCCACTGCTGTATCTACTGAAGAAACTCTGAGAAATCACAACTTTAACCGCTCTAATGGCCATACTTATGGTCAAGGTACTGCACATGAAAGTTATTGTTATCAGAGCCAACATTGGAATAGATTTGAACCAAGAAATTCAGTAAAATATGGAACATATGCACCAGAAAATGAGATAGACTTTACTTCTAACAAAGTAAATCTTCTTAAAGGAGAAAATAAATTCCTTGATGAAAGTATAGAATTGAATGGTTATTATGAAATGAATGCTATGAATGGAAGCATAAAAGCTAGAAATGCAATGAATCCTTTGGGGCAAAAAATTTGTAAATTGGCAAAATCATGTACGAAGGTGGTTGGTGAACAATCATGCACAGAGAAAGAGAGGATGGGACCAATTATTGATGAATCAAGTAGGATTCCTGGAATTTTTCACTTAAATATTTCTTGCACTGTCTGGATTTTCTAACTTTGTTTTTTCTATGCAGATGTTGCAAAAGTGACAGATAACATCCTGGCACAAGGCAGCAATGGGGACACAAGGATGGGAATTATGAAGATGATGGGTTTAAGGAAGTCAACCAAACTCATTCAGGATGTCTCAGAACTTTGGCATGATCAACATCGGAAAATAAAGGTTTGTTCCTGGTTACATATAGCCAGATGTGAATTCATCTGGACTCTTGCATGAATTACACTGTTTTACTGAGTTCTTGAAATATCAATGGAAGCTCTCATTTGTATTTGTTATTTTACTGTCTTAGATGCTGTTTCCTTATGAAGAATTTGTGATATTATTTCAATATGATGTCCTTGACCTATCACCCAGGGGTCTTCTCAATTGCGGGAACAGGTAACATCTTTGCCTTTTACTATATCTGGTTTCAGATCAAGAATATAATCTTGATTAAAAGAAATGAAGACATTTTGGTTCGTATGTTTAGAATAGAAATTGAATGTATATTAATTTCTTGATTTGCATTTGTAGCTTAAAAGTGAACTAGTAGTCTCAATATTATAGTGCTTATTATTTTGTAACATGTATAATAGCATGCATATATTATTATATGGATTATTGTTGACTATGCTGATCTCTTGTTTCTTATTTTGTTTTCCGATCGTAGTTCTTAAGTTCTGTTCCCATATGAAAGACTTAAAAGGCAGAAAAAAATTGATAAGAAAGTGCCTTATGTGCCTGTGGTGATGGAAATTTGGTTGTCAAGTAATGCATAGGATCAATCAATTAATAACCCATATGTCATGTTGAAAGTCTACTGTATTACTTAGAAATTCTTGTTTGAATTGTAAATAAGTGGGCTTCTGTTTGTGCTCGTAAAAGAAGTTTCAGTGTTTCATCTTAGCATCTCATATACCAGCTTATCATTTCTAATTTTTACCATGCAGTTGCTATGCCAATGCTGTGTTGCAGTGTTTAACCTGCACAAAGCCTCTCATCATCTACTTGCTCCGTGGATCACATTCAAGTTCCTGTACTTATGTTTGCTCATTTCCCTTCATTGAAATTTTTTTAATAATAATGGTAGTGTGTTCGTGCACATATTTGACTTATTATTATATGAGTGACAGGCTGTAGAAAGGATTGGTGTCTCATGTGTGAACTTGAGCAACATGTAATGATGTTACAAGAAAGTGGGGGCCCTCTGTCTCCTGGAAGAATACTTACACACATGCAAAGTATTAGTTGCCAGATTGGGGATGGAAGTCAGGAAGATGCACATGAATTTTTAAGGTCTTTGAGAATCTACTAACTGATTTGTATTTTGAACATTTTTATTTCTCTGGAGATACTGGGTCCTGTTTTCCTCTTTTCTCTGTACTGTTTGAATACTGAATATATTTATGAAATTTGAATTTTCATTTCTCTAAAAGTTAAAGTTTCATATATTGGTGTTTTCTTTGTCTAGGCTTCTGGTTGCTTCCATGCAATCCATATGCTTGGAGAGACATGGTGGTGAGAGCAAAGTTGACCCCAGATTGCAAGAAACAACTTTTATACAGCATACTTTTGGTGGGCGGCTTTGGTCAAAGGTCTGATTTAGCATTATCTTCCTTGAAAACTTATCTTAAAATTTGTTCTTATATCTTTAGTGTAGTGTTTTTACTATTTTAACTATTTCTTGCTCATTTGTCAGTTTATAATGATGGCCTTGTTGTCAATTTTTATGGAATCAGGTCAAGTGTCTGAGATGTTATCATGAGTCAGAACGGTATGAGAACATTATGGATCTCACGTTGGAGATATTTGGTTGGGTTGAGTCACTGGAAGATGCACTGACTCAATTTACAACCCCTGAGGATTTGGATGGTGAAAATATGTATAAATGTGCAAGGTCTGCTAACCTGTTGAATTCCATTTTTAGAAATTTACTTAATGGTGTAAGCTTTTATCATAACTTACTGGCCCTGCCAATGTTTTGATGACAAGGTGTGCTGCATATGTTCGAGCCAGGAAGCAGTTGAGTATACATGAGGCTCCAAACATCCTGACAATTGTCTTGAAGAGATTCCAGGTATCACCTTGATTTATTGATGAGAATGTGGTCTTCATGTATATCACTCTGTCATTGGTAGGGATGGCTTGCTATAACCACCTAAACCATGAGTCCATTTCTCTGTCACTGAATGCTTTTGTTTTAAACTCCTTCAAATGGCTTTGACTTTGGTTGATCTGCATGAAAGTCTATTCATTTTTATCATGCCTGAATATGATTTTAGGTTTATGATTATTTGATTTGTTTAATTATTCTTTCAATTTTGGGTTTTGCTTCGCCAGGAGGGTAGATATGGGAAAATAAATAAATGCATCACTTTTCCAGAATTGCTTGATATGATCCCATTCATGACTGGAACTGGTGACACTCCTCCACTGTACACACTTTATGCAGTTGTTGTACATTTAGATAAACAGAATGCATCTTTTTCTGGACATTATGTGTCATATGTAAAAGATATGCAAGGCACTTGGTTCAGGATAGATGACACGGAGGTAAATCTGTCTCTCTCGTTGTGTAATTTTTGACATTTTTTTTGTTATAAAGGTGAAATGGAAATTTAATCTCCAGATTATGCTTCATTTACAGGTTTATCCAGTGCCAATGGGTCAGGTGATGTCAGAAGGGGCGTATATTTTATTTTACATGAGGTAGACATTTTTGTTGTTGCTAAAGTGATCTTCAAACAAGTCTTTTGTATGTGTGAATTGTTACAATTTATATTTTTATGATTTTTTTAAATCACCTTTTATCTGTGATATCATCACTTGGTGTATTAGATATATATTATACATTTTCGTCATCAATAAACATATTTATTTTATAGCTTATTTTTAATGCAAATTCTCTTTCAGGTCCTGCCCCCGTCCTCAGAGGGCACTCGCTGGGAAAGCTGAACGGCCGCAGGTTCCAGCCTGTGCAAGACATTCTACGCCTAAAAGTCAGAAGCCTTTGAGACAAGGACAAAGCAATCCAAGCAGCCGTGATGTTGGAACAGAGTCATTGTCTGACCTCGGACCGGAGATTGTTAATGGCTTTAACGACCATGCTTCTAATGGCATTCTTAGGCGGGGTGCACACAAAAATATGGTGCCAGTATTTGAAAGATATCCCGAGCCATCAAGTATGGAGTTCTCTGATGCTGCATCAAGTGATTGGTCCCTTTTTACAAGCTCAGACGAGGCTTCTTTCACAACTGAGAGTGCCAGAGACTCTTGTAGCACTGTGGATTACGCTGATGCATGCAATGTAGATCCATTCTACAATGCATACGGTCCTGAATCTGCCAGTCACAACACCGTCTGCCGTCGGACTTTCTTGAGTAGTAAACCACAGACTCGGTTCATTTCGCTAGAGAATGGCTACGTTTTGGATTCTTACCTGTCAACCCAATCTCTAAACAGAGCACGCTGAGTAGAGAATTTGAGGCAGGTTAGTGATTCCTCAACGGAATTATCATCTGATGGAAACTGACATTTTTGTAAAATATGGGAGTAACTAGAAATATAATAGGCTTGATCAGATTTTCTGCTCATTGGGAACTTCAGTTCATGGGATTCCTAACTGTTTCAAGTAGACTTCAGCCAGGTAGAAGCAGGGCCTCAAAATTTTTGTGTTCAATAGTTTGTTGATTTGGGGTATTTCCGTCGTATTGAAACATCCAAAGGAAAGAAACATTCTTGTTAAATGTTCTAAATTATCGTCGTAAGTTGCAAAGTGCCAGCATTTCCCTTGTTCTCCAACGTGCTTGAAAATTCCTTATCTGCCCTTTATTTTCTTGGTTATTTATTATTGTTATTGCATAGCCAACAGACTTATAAATTTGGAGTAAAAATGGTCCTCACCGAGGGTAGATCTCGGGATTGCGCCATACCAGACTGATCAAAACAGCGTCTCGGGTAAACAAGCACCATCTCATTATAGCCAAACTGCCGATTATCTAAAATAAAACAAAACTATCCAAAATTATTCACTGATTGATCGCTCTCAACATTTCATATCACAATACAAGGACGATTTGGCATCAATAGTTACATAAACCAAATAAAAGATAAATCCATCTGCTCAGGTTTGTCTCAACTCAGATCTTCCCTGAAGTCTTCCAATCTGATTATCAAACTTTTTTGCTTGCCAATTCTTCCTCAGATTGCAAACTCATTATCCATATTAAACGACAACCATATCTCGTTCACCCTGTCATCAAATTCGAAAGGAGAGTTATATTGTGCAACTGTGTAAACCGAAGTTGAGTTATCTTCATGGCTTTTCTCGATGGCATCAGCCCAGACGCTGCCCGCAAGACTGGCTTGCAATGCGGCAGCTTCTTGTCCAACATCCGAGTCTGACACGAACCCGCTGAACTGTCGCACCGCCACGAATCTTGGATTCCATCGTTGGACATGGAGGCCTTTCGCCGGAGGTGGGTTCGCTTGGTTCTCTTTTGGGACGTAGAAACTGACGGTGAATGATGATTCGCAAAAGGGTCCATCGCTTGGCAAAACGTCTGTGATTACTGGAGCTGTCATCTCTATCTTTTGCTCATAACTGTTTTTCCCTTGAATGTAGTCAAATAACCTGTAAGAGGATACAAAACCATAATTTGATGATTGTTCATGGCCTAGTTTGTGAAGCACACTCGCAAAATCAAATTAAATATTAATTTATATTAATCAAATAATGATACAGAAATCTCCTGAAAGTAAATTAAAATGTGAATCTTGCATCATAAGTCGGTTCATTTCATGGTCTAACTTAAAGCAACCAATTTCAAGTTTTTATTGCGAATAAAAACACCACCCTGTAAAATAATGAGCAGATTAAATCACCAACAAGAAAGATAAAGAGAACAATATTCTTACTGGAGGAAGCCAGTTCTGGTAGCTTCAACGAGAGAAATATCTTGGATAGGAGTAGTGGACATCCACACAGATAAATTATACCTACGAATTTCAAAGCCATTGCCCACATGAATTGTGTCAAAGCTTGGACACTCAATTCTGTTGCATGTTGGTGGAAACAAATTCAAGCCTTTTGGGGACTCTTGCCACAAACCCAAGTTTAGATTTGAGAGTAGACTCAGAAGAACTGAAAGTTTCAGCATGCTGAAGGCTGCAGCCATGGCAGAGTACCGAAGAGATATTTGGGTTCTCGATGGTGAGAATTATGGACGATCAATGAACGATATAAGCCACTGTTTTGGGACTATAAAGCCGCAGATAGGATAATTTTTTTTTTTTCCCTTCGTGTTTGTATGTTGATGATTTTCTTGAGGTTGGTACGCAAACACGTAGTAGAATGCTGGCCAAATGGGCTTGGCTTGATGATAAGCTTGGGTCATTTTCCAATTTGTATCTTTGCACATAAAAGAAGCCATATCTGAGAGGAAAATGATCGATGGCCAATAAATTTCTGATAAGCTTTTAATATGTTTTATTTTTAAATTGTTATACTAAAATATAACAAAGAAATACATCTCCACTATTAATTGAGAAGGGGCAAATTCACAGTGGTCAATTATTTATTTATTTACGTTGAATGTTATAAGTTAACAATATTAATCAGTCTGTCGACAAAACCCGCAGGCATTTGTTTCCACGGCAAATCGATAACGTAAAGCAGCACAGAGCGAGGTAGAGCTCTAAACACTACAGCAGCCTAACATAGTCATCTTAGACTAGACGTGATATCAATAACTTTTCAGTAAGTTTAACTAAAGCTCCTTTCGTTAGAGACGTTTCTATGCGAAACAGTATTATGGGATTTTGCGAGTTTTGTAGCGACTTACTGAGTGCCTGCATATTGTTTGATAAAATGTTCGAACAAGACTTATTTTATGGAGCAAATATGATGTCGTATTTTTGCTTACATAGCAAATACATTTACTGAATATAGGAACATGAGGAAATAATGCGGCAGATTCTAAGCCGGTTACTGCCCAGCTATCTGCTGCTGGTGGCTATACGGCTGGATTTGATGTTCGCCTTACTCATCTGAGTTTCCCCTGATAAGTGCTTTTGTTTATTTGTGTCATTGTTTGTATACTTCTGATTTTTTTCTTTGACTGGAACATTGGTTAAATATGTTTGATTGTTATTAGTGCATTTCACCATGCATACCATGCGAGAATAAGAATTTCATTATTTGTGTAACACGGAAACTACAACATTTTTGCAACTACCTAGTTAGAACTTGCGAAGAAATATCATTGCCTAACGAAATTTATCCATGGATTGCATATAAATTCGATTCTAATCTCTCTCATTAATTAGATGGAGCTGGTATGTTGTTTGTAGCAACAGATTCATGGTTGACATAGATAGAGGAATATCCAGGGAAGAATATTCAATTTGCCAACTACAGTTTCCGATGAAAAAGATGATACCAGACTGGGTGGTTTGATCGGACAAATTATAACGATGGACAATACATGTGGACTTGTGATTGGTATGCCTATTGGATACATTGTTTTTGCAACAGGAAAACCACAGTGGCCTATAAGGATGGTTGAGGGTGGTCGATGAAACAAAGGTTCGCAGACACTGTCAAAGATGTTTTAATTTGCTGTATATATTTTGCTTTAAGATTCTCTGCCAAGACAAGATCCAACGGTATGTTTTCATGAAATCAGTGTGGCGAATATAAACATTTTTTGTATTCATTCCTTAATGAATTTAGAATTCATTAACGTAAAATGGAATTCTGAAAACGAACGGGACAGACTAGCTAACATGGGTAACAACAGTATCTACCATGCTGATGGATGCTCGGAAATCTGCGAAAGCTTGTTGAACAGGATCGCTTCTTTTTTTTTTTTACATTTTTAAAATTGCTTTTCTTTCATTTTGATTCTTACAAATTTAACTTGAAATGACTCTAAAAAAGTAAATGGTTAAAAAAGTGCTTTTAAGCTTTTGACAATTTTGCCAGTGATTTTGATTAGTGAAATGTTGAAAAAATCAAAATGTCTGAATGAAACGGGCATGGGCATGGGCATGCACGGTGGGGGCTTCCCCCCACTAGTGGACAAATGAAACCATTGAAAATGAGCAGCAATTATATTGAATTGTAAGCGCCCCACAATTTAAAGGTTTTGTAGTCAAGAATGGATGTTAGTTTCACACTAGTATTTGTTCTGGATCGGCATTTAGCTGACGAGAAAATTTCAGGCCTTTGGACGGAATCATATAAATTATTCATCTCCGTTTCTCAACTTCCACGTCACTCGAACTTCAGTTGTCAATCTTTGTTTTACTTCAATGGGAAAGATCTCGTGTTATGTTCAAGTTCTCTGCCTCCTCTTCCTGTTCATGTACACTCATTCTTCCTTATCTTCGACTAATTCAATAATATTATACAACCTAGAGCAGAGTTTTGCATTGCTACGATTCTAGAAAACAACTTCTCTCGGCTATTTACCTCCTTTTGCGATATTCATGATCCTAAGACAGATTATTGGCTTGAGGGTACCGATTGCTGCTCATGGAATGGTGTAACACGTGATAATTTGACGGGAGATGTCGTTGGCCTCGACCTCAGTTGCAGTCGGATTCAGGGCATTATCCATTCTGACAGCAGTCTCTTCCATCTTTCTCGTCTTCAATCGCTCTCAACCTTGCTTTCAATGATTTTAGTAGTTCTCCTATCTCATCTGGGTTTGTTCAGTTTAGGGAATTGACATCACTTAATCTTGCTTATTCAGGATTTTTAGGTTTAGTCCCTTCTGAAATATCTCAGTTGTCCAAATTGGTTTCCCTTAATCCCACTGGTTATGATTCAGAATGTCCGAGACAGTTGAAAAATGAATATGAGCCCTTGAGATTTGATGAGCAAAACTTTGTCATACTTTTGCAGAATCTAACTAGATTATCTGTTCTCCGTCTTACCTGTGTAAACATGTCTTTGGTTAATCCTGTTTCCTCGTTGAACTTACCATTTTCAATGAGAATTCTCCATCTGGATTCTACTGGAATACAAGGAAAAATTCCGGATGATGTCTTCCGCCTTCCAAATCTTCAAGAAATCTACTTATTTTGCATCGAAAATCTCACTGTTTATCTCCCAAATTCTAACTGGAGCAGTCCTCTTAAAATGTTGGACCTCTCTTTCACAAATATCACGGGAGAAATACCAGTTCAATTGGAAATTTACATTCGTTGGAGGAATTAAATTTTCAAGGCTGCCATTTCGGAGGATCAATTCCTGCACCAATTGGTAACCTCACTCTACTCAGTGAATTGGATTTCTCATCCAATAATTTCAGTGGTCAAATTCCATCATCACCCTCAAAGCTTGAGCAACTAACCGATTTCAACTTTTCAGCAAACTTGTTAACAGGTCAGATTCCAGATGTTTTTGTTAATCTCAGTAAACTCACTCACTTATCTCTTTCAGACAATATTTTCAGTGGAAAACTTCCCCCATCTTTGTTTAATCTCACCAATCTTTCTGCCTTAGACATCCCATCAAATCATCCAACAGGTTCTTTCCCTTATCATGTCAATGGACTAGGGAATTTAACCTCCCTAGATTTGGCTAACAACATTCTCGGAGGCAGAGTACCCTCTTGGTTATTCACTCTGCCGTCTCTGGTTTCTAGGAAACTCAGTAACAACAAACTCTCCGGTCCTATCAACCAATTCTTGTTTAAGCTGCCTAGTCCACTGAATGAAGTTTATTTGGGGAATAATGATATAAATGGCTCAATCCCAATTTCCATTTTTGAACTTGTGCAGCATACTGTTCTTCATCTTTCATCCAATAACTTGAGTGGTACCATTGATCTCGACATTTCATCGAAGTTGAAAAACCTTCAGAAGCTTGATCTATCACATAATAGGCTAATATCATTAAGTGCTAACTTTGACACCAGCTTTACCTTCCCCAATCTTACCTCATTGAAAATCTCCTCTTGTAATGTTAGTGAATTCTCAATTTTCTTCAGCTCCATGGAAAATTTAAGACACTTAGACCTTTCTAGCAATAGCATTCATGCCCCGGATTTCTCTGTCTGAATCAAGTGGAGGAAAGAGTTTGCATCATCTGAACATTTCTCACAATTTTCTGACATACATAGAGCAACATCCATGGCAGGACATTGACGTTCTTGATCTTCGAAACAACTTGCTTCAGGGATCACTTGTGATTCCACCACCAACAACTACAGTTTTCTTAGTTTCTGACAATAAATTGACTGGACAAATCCCGCTGTCTATTTGCAACTTGAGTTCCCTTGCATTTCTTGGCTTGTCTAACATGGAAAAATTCCAACTTGTCCTGGAAACTTTAGCAGCTCTCTCATCATGTTGCACCTGCGGATGAATAAACTTAATGGTGGAATCCCTGATACATTTTCATGTGGAAGTTTGTTGACGAGTCTTGATCTTAATGGCAATAACTCGGAAAGGGCCACTTCCGAGATCTTTGGCAAATTCTAGTAAGCTGGAAGTTGTCAATGTCGGAAGTAACAAGATAAGTGACAGATTTCCCTGTTGGTTGGCAACTCTTCCGGAGCTGAAAATTCTTATCTTGAGATCTAATAAATTCTATGGTTCCATCTGTGATTCCAAACCCATATTTTCCTTCCCTAATTTGTGAATCATAGACCTCTCTCACAAAGAATTCACTGGCTTTCTGCCAAGAAGCTTTTTCGAAGGTCTGCAAGCAATGATGAATATGGAAGTAGATGAATACGGGATCCAATGCATGTGGGGAGACTACTATCAAGATTCTGTAACTGTGGCAATGAAAGGGAGAGAGATTGAAATAAAAAGAATCATAACCATTTTCACATCCATTGATCTGTCAAACAATCAGTTCCAAGGAGAGATTCCTGAAGTACTTGGAAATTTCAAATCACTCCTAGTGCTGAACCTTTCTCAGAATAGCCTGACGGGTAAGATTCCATCTTTGTTGAGGAATTCAAAGGCACTTGAATCATTAGATCTCTCTTCAAACACGCTTGACGGAATGATTCCAGAGCAATTAAAGAGTCTTACATTCCTTGCACACAACCAGCTTTCAGGACCCATTCCACGGGGTGCTCAGTTCTCTACTTATGCAGATGATTCCTTCATTGGGAACACAGGGTTGTGTGGGGAGCCATTGCCAGTGAAATGTAACATTGACGGGGCACTGCAGCCTCCGTCCCCTTTGGTCTCCAATGAAGAAGATGATACGATTACGGGTGGCTTTGATTGGAAAATCATAACGATGGATCATGGATGTGGACTGGTGATTGGGTTGTCTATAGGATACATTGAGTTTACGATCGAAAAACCAAGATGGTTGTTAAGGAAGGTTGAGGGTAAACCAAGAAAAAGAGTAAGAAGACCAACTCAAATACATCGGTTAACCGAAGGAAAAATGACGAAGTAGTTTTAGTTGAGTGCAGTAAGCATCTTTTAAATACTTGGTGGTGTTTGCTCTTGTTTTTTTTTAGCACAAGTGCTAATAATGTTTTTGAAGTTGGAAAAATGTTTGCAGAATCAGTGCTGTAATTAATGCATATAAACGTGTTTTGTGCAAAAAAAGGCTCCAAAATAAACCATTACTTGTTCATATGATGAATCAGAAATATTTTAATTTTGAATTATAGCAAAATATTATCATCCTTAACATGCATCTAAATTTTCATTAAGTAGAAAATTAGAGAGGCATAGACTGATCAATTTACCATTAGATTTCTATAATCTAATAAATGCATGATTACAAATCATCCCTAGGGTACTTCCTTCTCCCACATCATTGTCAGCAATAAAGATGCAACACCCTAAGATCACTGCTCCAGTTAGACTTAGGGAGATAAGCCGCGAGGTCTCCGTTGTAGTGTAAATAGAGCTCCTGAAGCTTTGGAACGCAAAAAAGTTCCTCTAGGAATTTTCCTTGTATTCCGGTACCGCTAAGATCGACAACGGTCCTTGACCGATATAAACTCAACAGGGACAAAGCTTTAACCAGAGGACATGTTCATCACCTCAAGATTGAGAACACTAAATTTTGTAAGGTTGTGCACAAGCATATCGAAATTTTGTTGGTTTATAGCAGGGTTGTGAATATGATTTAAATTCTAAATTATGTGGAAGAAGTTAGTTAAACAAATTTAAAGTCAATTAAGTAAATTATTGAATCTGTTAAATTTTAGATAAAAATTACTAAGTTAGTTATTGGTGGCCATAATATATTTCTATCTTCCTTTAAAAATTTGTAATTTGTAATAAAATGATATTTAAATTTTGAGAGATTAATGAAATAAAAAAGAAAATTCTTGTTTTTTTTTCTTTTGAAAGAATCATTTTCTTCCTCATTTTTATTTCTATTCTATACGATTCATATAGTTTATTTTGATTATTTTTTATTTTTATTTTTGATGTTATTTGGTTAATTTTGGTTTGTTAATAGCTTCTTCGAGTTTTGCTTATTATATTTTTGGTGGTTAGATTTTAGTTTTAATCCGAGTGATCTTGAGTTTCTTTAAATTTTTAAAATTTTAAATAAGTTTATAAAATGTGACCCGTGTAAAGCCTAATATTAAGTTAAATTTTAAGTTAAATTTTAGGTCTAAGTCGGCCGTCTTTATCACAAGTTACAGGGGTGACCTCTAGTTGATAGTCCAGTAACCAGAAGCACAGTTAGGAAGATCAAGTAAGGTGAGTTTGGACAGGGGAGATATTTCAGAAGGGACAAAACCATTAAATTCGGAACAAGAGAGGTTAAGATGTGAGATTTGAGAACCATTGAAATTATTAAAAGGGAGGTTAAGCCATTGGAGATGCGAAACTGTTGTCTTCAATGGTACCTTGAAGCCAACTGCAATTAAGGTCAAGACCAATCACGTTACCTGTTACTTCATCTTAGGTTACGAAGAAAGAGACAGGCTTTGCAAACGCAGAAAAAAGACGTTTTGGTTTTTGTCAAATACAAGAACCCCATCACAGTCCACAGCTCTTGAAGTCAAGTTCGGTGGTAAAAAATTAAATCTCATTGCATAATTCATAGACCAAATCCAAAAGAGAAATACCAGAGTGAGTCTTAGTTACATTTATTAGAACTTATATCGACATAATTCAGAAGGATACGATATATTTTAAACCATCGGTAAACAGAATAATCTGATAAAATATGAGCAACCCGCTGTACATGATACAAGATATTTGACCTTCAGGTTTTGGGTAGAAACTAGTCACATCCAAGTAGTTGGATTTTATAATCCTTCTTCTTCACCATCCTAATATATCCATGGCACTAATTAATGATCTCTTTACTAAATAGTTTTATCTTTTTAGCTGTCAAGAAGAAATTTAAACAATGATTGTTTCTATTCTATAAATAGACATCTACCTAAAACTTCAGCAAATCATCAAAGCCTCTTTTCTTCAAACAGGGAAATAGAAATGCTTCTTTTTCATGGTAAAAATAACAAAAAAAAAAA
Organism: Swietenia macrophylla; assembly: GCA_032401905.1. Taxonomy (NCBI): domain Eukaryota; kingdom Viridiplantae; phylum Streptophyta; class Magnoliopsida; order Sapindales; family Meliaceae; genus Swietenia; species Swietenia macrophylla. The sequence continues at coordinate 10,689,245 of CP135565.1, read as the reverse complement.
AAAAAAGGGGGGGGGGGGGGGGGTGAAATGGAATTCGTCTCGCCTAGCAAATTGATAGGAATTATTGGCTTTGGCAGCAGTAATTGCTGTCAATTTGCGAAATTAGAGGAATTCGCCATTACCTCCACAATCGACTAACATGGTGAAAGGAGTTCAAGCATGGATTGTGAAGAAGGTTTTACATGGTGGGATATGAATGTCATCTACACCTACAGAGTTTTAGAAAGCTTTTAGTAAAAGATACAGGGATTTAAGGCCTGAACGTTTTGTTTTTCCCATGCTTTATATTTCATCTTCAGAGTTCTCCTACTTTTACATCCGTAATAATTTATTTATATATACTAATATATCTATTCATATATGACATTTTTTTAATTTTCTAATAACTTTAAATACATATATTAGTATCTATAACTTTTTAAATAATTTTATTTTTTTAATTTCATAGTTTGGTTATTTTGATTCAGTTGGGTGATTAGACAACTCAAAAATATTATATATGAATAGGTTTATTAACATTTATAAATATGTTAATAATAAATGTAAGTGATGTAATCATGAATTGTGCATATTTTAACCTCTAATAATCTAGAAATTTTTAATTGTTTTGCATTTTCAATGGACTAATTCAGTGTTCAACACCTCCTGAATCATTAAAAGTAAAATAGAAAAAATTTGATTGTCAAGAGAAAAATGACTTATTTTGAAAATCTGGTTCAAAACTATTTCGAAAAATTATTATGGGAATGATGAGTTATTTTGAAAGAAGTATGAAGATTTGAAAAATGAGATTATTAAATAGGAGCGTAATGGTCATGATCCTATGATAATAACAACATTCATTGCACTGGAATAATTTTATAGTTACAAATTTTTAAAGAATATTGTAATGCTGATATTGCTCAATACAAATCTCATAAGTCAGCAAATAGCTGGTTATTAAATTATACTGCATTGTTTCTTTTCCGGCAACAAATGAAAACAATGGCTCTTGTTTGAATTGGCTGCAAGGTCTTCTAAAACTTTTGATCTGCCGGTTCCTTTCTACCATCCTTACAAACCACTGTGGTTTTCCCGTTGAGAACACAGTGTATCCGATAGACAATCCAATCACGAGTCCAGATGCATAACCCATTATCGCAATTTTCCAATCAAATCCTGTTGTAGTATCAACTTCTTCGACAGAAACTGAGGAAGGAGGCTCTCCCGACGCATCATTACCACATTTCACTTGCAACGGCTCTCCACACAACCCTTGGTTCCCAATGAAGGAATCATTTCCAAATTTATTAAATTGATAGCCTCGAGGAATGCGTCCTGAAAGCCAGTTGTACGAAAGATTTAACGCTGACACTGTTTTAACTCTCGTCAATTGCTCAGGAATTATTCCGTCAAGCTTGTTAAAGGAGAGCTCTAATGATTCCAGAGCTGTCAAATTCGCCAACGACAATGGAATATTACCTGTTAGACTATTATGAGAGAGGTTGAGCACTACGAGTGATTTAAAGTCTCCAAAGACAATGGATGTGAAAATGGTTAAGATTCTGTCCAGTGTATGTTCCCCTCCTTTCATTGTTACGTTCACAGAATCGGGATAGTACGTTCCCCCCATATATTGCGCCCCAGATTCACCTTTATCCACATTGACCATTGCTTCCATGCTTGCAAAAAATTCTTCTGGGCAGAAAACCTGTGAATTCATTGTGAGCGAAGTCTATGATTCGCCAGTTGCGAAAGGGAAATATGGTTTTAGAATCACACAGGTGACTGTAAAATCCATTAGATCTCAAGACAAGAACTTTTAGCTGCGGAAGAGTTTCCGACCAGCAGGGAAATGTATCAATGATCTTGTTATTTCCTACGTTGATAACCTCCAACTGACAAGAATTAACCAAAGATGTTGGTAGTGGCCCTTCCAATTTATTGTCACCGAGATCAAGACTTTCCAGCAAACTTCCATATACAAGTGTGTCAGGAATGCTACCCTGAAGATTATTCCTCAGCAGGAATGCTATCCTGAAATTAGCAGTGTTCACGGAACAAATCAAAAACAGAAATGCGAGAGTTAACCGTAATCCTACCTTGCTAATAGATGTGTCCGGGAAACAATATCTATTCAGTCATTGAATTTAGACCATTACATTAATTATATTTATTAGTTAGAAGTATTGTCTACATCTTAATTATATTTGTTGGCTGGAAGTACTGTCTCCGTCTTAAAATTGTAACACACAGAGTATATATCCCTTTACTAAATATATCTTTTTAGCTGCAAAGTTTTGAAGAAATTTAAGAAATTATTGTTCCAATTTTTATAAATATATACATGTCACTTTAGAAAATCATCAAAGCCTCTTTTCTTCAAAAAGGAAAATAGAAATGGGAAATCAAAATAATATTTCTACACAAGTCATCAAACCATCTTGTCCAACCCCACACCAAGTGAAAATCCATAACGTTTTCTATTCAGATCAGTTTTCTCCTGATGTTTACTTCCCAGTGATTTTCTTTTACTCAGCAAAAATGCAAAAATGAAATCAATATTGGAAGTCATCTCAAAAACTCTCTCTCTCTCTCTATCTCTGTCTCGAAATATTTAACCTATTATGACTACCCTTTCGCAGGACGAATTACAGATGGAGTTGAGACTAACCGAAACGATCATGGAGTTTCGTTCTGTTTCGCAGATTGATCGCAATTATTGGTCATAGATAAATTTAGAGCTAGAAAATTGGCAGCAGTAATTGCTATCAATCTGCGAAATAAGACGAATTCGCCATTAGCACCGCAATCTACAACATATTCCTCACCAATGCTATCAGTAGAGGTCAACCAGCGGTATTTGTCGAATATGAAGTCAACCAGCTCGCTGGAGCTCTTTTAAAATGAAAATAATTGATAAAAGAGTAAATATAAGAAAAACATTTCATAAAGTTCCAAAATTTTTCAGCGTTTTCTCACCAACCAAACAAACCAACAAAGATTATCGTAAGATCTTCAAATCCTACACCACTAATTAAATTCCCTCCAAGTTTCCCTTGATTCTCTTTGCGGAATATAAAATATCAAGCATGAATAATTAAAAAAAAAAATCTATTGTACTGAAAACATCAAGCATACAATAAAATTCATGAATTAAAATACAATTATCAATAAAATATCTGCAATTTATATATTAAACGTCAAGACAAATGCCATACAATATTATATTGTTTGTGCTTTTTAAGACTTGTAAATGGATTCTTAACTACTTTTGGAGTTTTGCATCTGTATATGAAAACTTGAATCAAGATAAAGCAGCAAGCAACGGATACAGATAGCTGATAATTTGACGACCAACAATTATTTAATTTTATTTTATTTTTGCATACTCCCCCGAGTAAAAGAAGATAAAATGTAAATTGCCATAAATCTCAAACTATCACCTGCATAAGCCCGAACGAAGCAAGCATGTATGCAGGGCTCTCTAGAACACAGACAAATACAAACAGCCCTAATCTAAAGAGACATCAAGTCTTCGTAAGTTCTCCTTCGTCTTTCACTGCAGCGTCTTCTAAACCTTCTGATCTGCCGCTTCCCTTCTACCATCTTTACAAGCCACTGTGGTTTTCCCGTTGAGAATACAGTGTATCCGATAGACAGTCCAATCACCAGTCCAGATGCATAGCCCATCATCGCAATTTTCCAATCAAATCCTGTTGTAGTATCAACTTCTTCGACAGAAACTGATAATGGCTCCTCACCACATTTCACTGGTAATGGCTCGCCACACAGCCATTCGTTCCCAATGAAGGAATCAGTTTCAAATGTATTAAATTGATAGCCTCGAGGAATGCGTCCTGAAAGTCGGTTGTACGAAAGATTTAACGCTGACACTGTTGTAATTCTTGTCAATTGCTCAGGAATTATTCCGTCAAGCTTGTTAAAGGAGAGGTCTAATGATTCCAGGGCTGTCAAATTCGCCAACGACAATGGAATATTACCTGTTAGACTATTATGAGAAAGGTTGAGCACCATGAGTGATTTAAAGTTTCCAAGAACATCAGGAATCTCTCCTTGGAACCCATTTCTTGACAGATCAATGGATGTGAAAATGGTTAAGATTCTGTCCAGTGTATGTTCCCTTCCTTTCATTGTCACGTTCATAGAATCGAGATAGTACACATGCCCCATATATTGGGCTCCAGATTCACCTTTATCCGTATTGACCATTGCTTCCATGCTTGCAAAAATTCTTCTGGGCAGAAAACCTGTGAATTCGTTGTGAGCGAGGTCTATGATTCGCAAGTTGTGAAAGGGAAATATGGTTTTAGAATCACACAGGTGACCGTAAAATCTATTAGATCTCAAGACAAGAATTTTTAGCTCTGGAAGAGTTCCGAACCAACTGGGAAATGTGTCAATGATCTTGTTATTTCCTACGTTGATAACCTCCAACTGACTAGAATTAACCAAAGATCTTGGTAATGGGCCTTCCAATTTATTGTCACTGAGGTCCAGACTTGTCAACAAACTTCCATTAACAAATGTGCAGGAATGCTACCCTGAAGATTATTCCTCCTCAAGTGCAACATAACGAGGCTACGACTAAGTTTTCCAAGACATGATGGAATTTTTCCACTCAAACTGTTATTAGACAAGCCAAGAAATGAAAGTGAACCTAAATCACAAATTGATGAAGGAATTTGTCCAGTCAATTTATTGTTGGACGCTAAGAAAACCTCTGCTGAAGGAGGGGGAACAAGAATTGATCCTTGGATCATGTTGTTTTGGAGATCAAGAGTCCGAATATTCTTCCACGGATGCTGCTCTATGTTTGTCAGAAAATTATTTGAAAGATCCAGATAAATCAAACTCTTCCATTCTTCTGACTTGGATTTTGCAATCCCACCGTGAATTCTGTTGTTGGAAAGATATAAAAACCTTAAGTTTTTCGAGGTGCCCAAGAAACTTGGAAACTCACTGATACTGCAAAATGAGAAGGTTAATTGCTCGAGATTGGGCATGGTACAGTTGAGGCAAGCAGAGGAACTAAATGACAGCAGGCTATTATTTGAAAAATCAAGCACCCTAAGATTTTTTAACTTTGATAGCCTTTCAAATTTGACAGTGCCACTCAAGTTATTCGATGAAAGTCCTAGAACAGTGAGATTCAAAAGTTCAAAGATGGAACTGGGAATTGAACCATGAATCTCATTATTCCGTAAATTAACTTTTCTTAGTGAATTTGATGGTTTGAATTCATCGATCAGATCCGTGAGTTTGTTATCTGCAAGGTTTATAGAATCCAAAGATGGCAGAGTGAAGATCCATGATGGTACTCTTCCGCTGAGAAGGTTTGAAGAAAGGTCTAAAGTGGTTAAACGGGAAAGCCCACTTGCATGATAAGGCAAATGAGCACTAAAATTATTGTCAGGAGGAGATAAGGTAGACTTAACAAGAATGTCAGGAATCTGACCTGTCAACATGTTTTGCGAAAGATTTATATTGATGACCTTCTCCAGCTTTGATAACGATGATGGCAGTTCACCAGTAAAATGATTGTCTGCCAAGTACAAGTCAGTGAGTCTTGTGAGGTTGCCGATGGATGTTGGAATTGATTTTGTGAAATTGCAACCACGAATGGATAAAACCTCCAAGAATTTTAGATTTTCAATCGAATCGGGTATTTCTCCCTTGAAATTAGTGAAAGAGAGATCCAACACCCTTAGATGACTGCTCCAATTAGATTTAGGGAGATAACCCGTGAGACCTTCATTCATGAATAAATAGATTTCCTGAAGGTTTGGTAGGTGAAAAGTTTCCTCTGGAAATTTTCCTTGAATTCTGGTTGCACCAAGATCGAGAACTGTCATAGACGAAGACAAGTTCAACAAGGAAAAAGGATTGACCCAAGACATATCCATGATCTGAAGTTTTAGAACATTTAATCTTGTAAGGTTAACCACAAGCGAATCAAAAATTTGTTGGTCGAATACTGAAGGAACCAGAAGAAGAGCTAGAAAGATCGAGTGAAGTGAGTTTGGAAAGGTGAGATATTTCAGAAGGGACAAGACCATTAAATAGAGAACTAGACAGGTTAAGATTTCTCAATTCTGTGAACCGACCAAACTGAGGTGAGATTTGAGAACCATAGAAATTGTTATAAGCGAGGTTGAGACGTTGGAGATGTGATAGGTGAAAGAGGGTGCTGTTGTCTTCAACGGTACCTCGTAGCGAACTGCAACCAAGGTCTATGCCAATCACGTTGCCCGTCACGTTATCACACTCTACTGCATGCCATGAGCAGCAATCACTACCCTCCGTCCAAGAGGCCGTTTTTGGAGAATAAATATTGAAACAAAACGGATTAGGCTCAGAATCAACAGTTACAGTGTTTTTAAATTGGACCAATGCGAAACTTTGTTCTGGAGGGCACAAATAATAACGTGTTGTATTTGCAGAAGAGGAAGGGATAGATGAGGAAGTACTTGGTGAACAACCACACAAAAAGAGGAAGAAGAAGAAGTAAGAAAGAGGACAGAGAACTTGTTTATGCCAATTCAATCTCTCCATCTTTATATCTCAAACAAACAGAAACAACATGACAAGCTCTGTATAACTTCTGAATGCCAAGGGAAATGAATTTATTTGACCCATACGAGCCTCAGGACCAATATTAAATTCGGGATTTCCACGTGATATAAGTTGCACGGGACACAGGGAGCACTGTAATCATTTAAAATAAAATATTATTATTTATGTTGTAAAAGCATGTTCATGGGTCGCACGAGTAGACTAGATTGAAGGCGCCGGAATTTTATGCCGGCCTCTTGCATTTCACATTTATTTTATTGACTTTTCACCATTAAAGGAAAGTTCTTATTGATGGAAGAATATGATCAGCGTTCACTGAACTTTCTTAAGAAAGTGACAGAATATGAATGAGAAAATGAACTTTCAATAGTTTTAAAAAGTATATGAACCGGACGGTGCACAATTACACGTGATTGTTTGGTTCACATGGATTCAAAGGAACCTGTCAATTAATCCATACCTTATTGTTGTTGGGATTCATCAGTCCTGCATTCACGAATTTCATCTATTACGTCTCGGCAGTCTTCGACCTCCTCCTCAAAATAAAACACGTGAGCTAAATTATTGATGCGGTGGCGGGTTTGGCAGAGGTGATGGCGATTGTGGCGACTGCAGAGGAGATTGATTGATTGACAGCAGCATGTCCCAGACGAAAACTGATGTCATAGTAAATTTAATTTTACAGATTCCCCTCCGGATGTCTTTTAAATTTATCCCTTCATCATTAATTGATGTTAATTTTCTGTAATTAATTGAAGGCATGATTAAGTTGTGCTTTTGCATTATCTTTTATGAGATATACATGCTTAATTAGTGTGTACATGCTTGAATTAATTATCGATAAATAATGTGTTAATAATAATTTGTTTTATTTTTCCATTATTATTTATTTTGCTTCCTATCGACTGTGTCTTTATTCCTCAATATCATTAATTTGTTAGTTAAACTTGATGCTTATAATTAAATACAATTTATGAAAGTATAAAGAAATTAGCTACAAGTCAATGGTCAGAGCTACCTTTTTCAAATTCCTATCGAAGGAATGTAACGCAAAGTATTCAGGAATTTTTTAATTGACAAGTTGATTTTATTTAATCCATGATGAACTCAATTAGACTTCTGCCGGGCTACAACTCCAACTAAGAAAGATGGAAGGGAAAAATTAAAGAAGTATATCGATTATACAGTGAACGTGAAACACAACAAATTGTTTACATGCAAAATAAGAAAAAGAGTAAAATAAGAAAACCATTTCATAAACTTTTAAGATTTTCATTCATTTTCTCACCAACCAAACAAACCTAACACCAACAAAAATATTGAAAGATCTTCGAATCTTACACAACTTAGTAAATTTCGTCCAAATTTCCCTACTGTCTCCGTGGAATATAAAATATGAAGTGTGAATAATTGAAAATTTCTATTGTGCTGAAAATGTCTTCAATTTATATATTAAATTCCATGACTAATTCTATATGCTTTTTCGGACTTGTAAATCGAATCTTAAATATTCTTGAGTTTTGCATTTGTATATGAAAACTTGAATGGTTATACGATGATGTTAAATGAATGTTCGTCTAAAGTCAACAAATTAATTCATTTTCCTTGATATTTCTTATAGTCTATGGGATGTTCCTCAAGTCGATGGAACGTAAACTTCCACATCAACTCATCATCCTTTACAGGAAAATATCTATTGCTTCTCCTCAAAGCGATTTAGGGATATATAAGAGCATGTAAATTATGGGAGTTCTCCATATACAACAATTCAAAGCTTCTTCCTTCAACAAAGATGAAAGCATACGCTATTGTTCTTATAGTTTGCGGCCCTGCTGTTGCAGCTCTTGTAATTTTATGTTGTTTGTGCCACATGAACCGCAAGAAGGAGAAAACTAAATACCCACCAACTAGCCGGAGTGTGACTGCTCCTCCGAAAACTTACAATTCCGATGTGGAGAAGGGGGAGAGTGCCAAAAGAAGTGGCAATAAATATGGAGAAATGGCTGTTTTGGTAGGAACAGCGGGCGTTGCTGCTATTGCTACTAATGCTGCTGTAACTAGCATTAGCAGTAGTGGTGGGGGTTACAGCACTGGAGGTGGTGGTTGTGGTGGTGGTGGAGGTGGTTGTGGTGGAGGTGGTTGCGGTGGTGGTGGTTGTGGTGGCGGTGGTTGTTGAGAGTGATAAAAATGCCATGACAAAGTGTTATAAATGTTCTTCATGATGAAAGTATACATATGGTGATAGTATATATCAATTTGTGTTTGTGGGTTCACGAATCTTGTTAGTGCTAATAATCATGTGCTTTGAATAAATTTAGCTCCAAGGTCAAGATATGGCCTTTTCTATCTGTACGTGAAAATCTGTAATTACTTTATCTTTATATATAATACTTAAAAGAAATACATGCAAAACTACTCAATCAATTCCTGTCTAAAGAATTCCAATAGGAAAGTCTGAGATTCGCATATCCCTCTTGCTCTGAAACTAGGGAGGATTTTTATTTGTACTTCGGTAATATTTAAAATAAAAGTAATTAAAAAAAAAAAAAGATACATGGTATATTCCTATGAAAGATCTCTTAAATTTCTTAATATGTGCAAAGGATCAAGCAGACTTTTGCGCAGCTGCAACTAAAGCAGTGAGGAAGACAGACAATGTGGATATGTATACCATATTGTTATCGTATAATGTCGATAACGTATGCTTCAATCATTCTCTAATAATATATTCTGAGTAAATGGATAGTATGAGGTTGCAAACTGCCTTTTACATAAGCACTTCACCGAGCACTACAGGTAATAATGCTTAGCTAGCAAGCTGAGCAAAGCTGTTTCCCCAACTGCCAGTTTGGCACTAAAAATTTCAAGGGACAACTAAGTCAAACAAATAAAACATCCCGTAGTTGTAAGGAATACCAGGTGTTAAGTTCTCCATGATTTCGTTCATTAAAATATTTACACTGTCTTGGTAATTGACAACCAAAGGGAATCTTCGTATATGCAACTACAGAAAGATGAAATTTTTTTCTGCAGCAATTCTGGTCATGATTTTTTTCTGCAGAAGAGGCCTTTGAAAGAAAGATGTTAAACGTCCTACAGCTGTGCAGAACAAAGTCTACGGTTTGCATGACCATGCATATCATGAAGCTGCAGGGGGCCAGAATGTGGACAGTGGCGGCACTGCCTTTCTGGCTAGAGCGACTTTAGCAGTTGTGACAACCGCAGGGACTGTATCTACTTTAGGCAGTGACGTAGGAGGTGGATTTAGCAATGGTGGTGAAGGGTCTAATGCATTATCTGGCAGTCTAGGTGATGATGGTGGTAGCGATGGAGGTGAAGGCAGAGGTGGGGCTGATTATGGATGCGGTTGAAATTCATGCAGAAACTAGTTCGCGCTTTGTTGTCATGTAAACTGGACGGCTGAACTGAGTGGAGTGTATATTAATGCTTGTCCGCATGAGAATTTGTATTCTAAGTATCTTTTTTTTTTTTTTTAACTTCTAGAAATTAATATAATTTCTTGCTTCGGCTGTTTGAACAAGCCAAACCAGAGAATGCAGTATTGATTCTCAGTGGCCGGAAAATGCTTGCAGTTTGGACCCTGGCTGATCTGTTTATAACATCATATGTTCTGGCTAGGGGTAGGTCGGTTAAAATCAAGCATAACACACTAACCCACAGAAAAGCTCCACAATTAACCCAATTGCACTAGTAGAAACCAAGAAGCCTTCTCGAAGACAATCTTTCAGCCCTGTAAACAGGGTATTACTACCCACTGAAAGATTGTGGCTTTCTCTTAATTGTTTCTGAATTTCTCAGCAGTTCAGAGTAAGAGCAGAAGGCAAAAACTCCACTTTTTCTCAAATAAACCCCCCCTATCAGATGATTTAGATGGATGACTTTACCAATAAGAAAAGAAATGATCAAGACCTGAAAAAGCTTATGACCTATTGATCAAACACAAAAGGAAACCAGTCATTATTTCAGCAATCCAACTCTCTCATTTCCTTTGAAATTGTTTGCAGTGTAACTTCAATCGCATTGAAATCCAAGCATGATTTTTCTCCTGCAAGGAACAAATGAACTTTGTCTTTCACTATAATCCAGCTGTAACCTGGACTCTTCCTTATCCCTTTCAATTTCTTGGTCATTCTTACTTTGTCCAGATCTCTCTTTTTTCCCACAACAGAGTACAAGTTGGACAAGACCACATAAGGGGTCGCATTATCAGGCTCCAACTCTATAAGGTGTTGTGCTGCAAGTGTTGCAAGATCAAGATGCAAATGAGTACTACTAGCACCAAGAACAGCTCCCCAGACCCCAGCATGTGGTTTAAAAGGCATTGAGTGTATCAAATGAAGGACTTCATCAAGTGACCCAGCTCGGCCAAGGAGATCAACCATGCATGCATAATGATCAGGCCCTGGTTCTATATTATATTGGATATTCATTGATTTAAAATATTTCAATCCTTCTTCTATAAACCCCATATGAGTGCAGGCTGATAGAACACCAAGAAAGGTAATTTGATTTGGCACTAGCCCCTCATCTTTCATCTTTCTAAACAGGTTAATAGCTTCTTTCCCCGATCCATTTTGTGCAAAGCCAGTAATCATTGAGTTAAAAGAAACAATATTCCGTTCATTGATATTGATAAAGATCCGATAAGCATCAGCCACATTTCCACACTTCGAATACATAGAAACCAGTGAATTTTGAACAGACAAATCAAATTCCATATCTGTCTTTACTACATGAGCATGGATCTGTGACCCTTGATTTAATGTTGCCAAACCAGCCGAAGCACTGAGCAAACTGCTAAAAGTCATCTGGTTTGGCTTTATGCCTTTCTGAAGCATCTCAATGAACCATCGAAAAGCCTCCTCATACTGCTCATTAGTAACGAAACCTGAAATAACGGCAGTCCAGGCAACATCATCTTTCTGTGGCATCATTTTGAACAACTCAATGGATTTGTCAATTTTGCCTTTGTTAGACAATCCAGTAATCATGGTAGTCCAGGAAACTAAATCTTTTGCTGGCATCCTCTCAAAAAGTCTATAAGCTTTTTCAATATCTTCATTATGAATATAACCTGAAATCAAGGAGTTCCAAGAAACCACATCTTTCTTCCCCATCGTGCCAAAATATTTACAAGCTTCCTCAACAAAACCCAACCTACTATACATTGTGATAATAGAATTGCCTAAAAAGATATCATAATCAATTCCCATGCGTGAAACCAACCCATGTAACTGAAGCCCCTCTGTATACCTACAAAAACTACCACAAGCTTCGAACACTGCAGTCAATGTAGTAGAGTTAACCGCTACAACTCCTCTTCTCATACTAAGAAACAAACCAAATCCATCTTCAAAACAATCCGCCTTCATATACCCATCAATCATTGCTGTCCAAGTAACCACATTTCTCTCCGGCATTTTGTCAAAAAGTTCTCTTGCCTCAACAATCCTTCCCTTCTTACAATACCCATCAAGCATTGAGCTCCAAGAAACCACATCTTTCTCCACCATAGTCTCAAAAACCCGAGCCGCCTCCTTCAATCTTCCCACCTTCGAATACCCACTTATCAAAGCATTTGAACAAACCGGGTCACGCCACTTAACAGGCACATTTACACACAACTCCTCCACCTTATCAAACATTCCTCTCCGAACAAAACCCGTGATCATTACAGCATAAGACACCGCGTTACGCTCAGGCATTCTGGTAAACAAATCATACGCTTTCTCTACATTCCAATTGTTCTTAATATAAGCCGTGATCATCGCATTGTACGAAGCAATGGTTCTTTCAGGAATTTCGTCGAACACATTCCGGGCTTTCTCAATTTGACCATTTTGCGCATACGCAGTGAGCATGGCTGTCCATGACACTGTGCTTTTGTGAGGCATGCGATTGAATATCTCCTCGGCTTGTTCAATGTTTCCTTTTCTTCCATTTATGCTGATCTCTTTATTGCAGTGGACAAGAAAGTTTGTAATTTGGCGGGATTTCTTGTAGGAGATGTTTGAATACGGCAGTGACAAGATGTTAATGCGAGAGAGGCTTTTGTGGACAAGCGTAGCCGCTTGTTTATGAATCATCCGTGCACAGACTAACAAGAGTTAATTAGTCCTCTGTTTTGTGCTTATTCATTTGGTACATACTGAACACATTAATATTTCATATTTTTCATTTTATCTATAAGGATTCACTTCTTTTAAGTTATGGACAGAAAAGGGTGACAATTACTGATTAATATTATATTAGTTAAAATAAATATTTTATATTTTAATTTTATAAGTGTAATACAATCGATAAATAAATTTTACATCGAACTAATTTTAAAATAAATATTACAGTCGATTAATTAAATTTTAAAAATTTAAGACAAAATTAATTTGATATTAATTTAAATAAGTACTATATTTTAAGAATTTATTTAAATCGGCTAGACATACAACTCACATAATCAATGTTGTAGATAATCAATGTTGTAGAGAAATTTTGTATATATTTATCTAATATCTCAACAAAAAATGTTGTCCTCTAATATTTTTTGGCTTCAAATTTCAGTTAAAGGATATGTGCAATAGACACAATAAGCAGTAAAAGAAAATCACTTTAGTAGTAGTCAAAGAAAATCACTTTGGCAGTAGAGCACTGTATCATTTAATGTCTCATGCCACACAGAACTGTAGCTATGATCCCCCATGTCTAAGGAAACTCCAGAACAATGAAACTGACAATATTGATCCTCCACAGCAGCACCAAATTCGACCATATCATCCATCTTATCATCATTTCCACAGAAATCCTTGCACAAGTTCAAGACATCGCTGGGCGAGAAAGAAGACACTTGCGCCATGTTATCATCATTCCATGTAAATGCAAGGTCAAGACCATTGATTGAAGCCGAGCAATCATGAACGTTCATCAATTGTACGTCGTCAATCAGCAATCTAGACTCCTGAGTGGAACCACGGTCTTCCTCTTTCCTTGTATTTGGATTTGGATTTGGATTTGGATTTATCTCCGCTTCTAAAGATCGAATCATGTTATACAATTCTTGGTCGTTGTGACGTGACACGAGAAGGAAACTGTTGTGTTTTAAGACATGATCATGATCGTGATCAAATCCATTGACGCATGCCAAGTTTTCAGATAACGAAGAAGCCATTTTTTTGCAGGTATATTTTCAAGAGGGAAAAGACTAAGGAAACTCAAGTTGTTATGAGGTAAATCTGAAGCTTCAGGATATGCATAACACAATGAAGGGAGAAAATCTTTTAAATAGGCAAATTAATGATCAACGTGAATGTTATAATATCATATAATTATATCAATTGCGTCGGTAGGAGAAACCAGCACTGCAGACGGTCAAAGGACCCAACATCAATCACTATCAATTAGAATATTGAAAAATACATAAGACTTCGTAGTTGTATGATTGACGACAATGCAATCTATGAAGTGGGGTTCCTATATATATGCCATGATATATGAACATCTGTGACTCATGTTCATGCATGTAGGATTGATAAGGTATTAATACAGGAAAGTTTATATCATACACATAAGTGGGGCTCCGAAAAATTACATTTGTGTGCATATTTTTGACAACTCAACCACGCATGTAATAATTTAAATTTGGTGGGAGTGTAGCTAGACCTCATCACAAGCCACAATATGTTTTGGATTTGTAATAATGCTATGCTGATCAATGAACCCACTTTGTCTCTCTGGTATGTTTTGGATTTATAATAATAATCGGTCAATGTTTCAGTGGCACTGGAGTGGCCAACTTTTGATAAGAATCGTACTGCTGCTGCCTGGCAACTATGTGCTGAATTATTCTTATTATAAAGTTTGAGTGGTTGTTGCTTATGGAATCAGGATTACAATCACTTTTAATGGGAACATTTATAATTGCAGTTTAATTACAGGACAGCTCACATCTCACATTACTGTGGATTCATTGAAGAAGGATTATGAGATCCGAAAATCTGAATCCCACTCAATATTTTTCTTTTTTATTTTTAATTTTGATTTGTTTATTGTGGTGGCAACATGTTGTGCTAAGTGTTGGCTGAGTGGTCAGACCAAAACCTAATATTTCTTTATCATCAATAACATATCATGTGATATATCGATATTTGGTCCAATCAAAATTACGTTCTATTTACTAAAGTTACTTTATATCATAGCCCTCTCCTATTATTGTGACTTTTTTAAAGTATACTTTATGAGAGATTATTTCTTGTTGATAAATCACACTAATTCACGAATACTTGTACAATACATGCATGCACATTAACCCTTAATTCCGCGAACCTGGAAAGTCTTCCCTTAGTGGGGGAAGTTCCTATATCGTTCTTCAATGATGGAAGTGGAACTAATCCAATTATTTATGCATCTATAACCTAAGAGATCTTAAAATTTTATTAATTATCTGCTTTTAATGATTTCCCTGTCCCTTCTTTGCTTAGCACTTAGCATATTGTCTTGTTGTGTATATTTTAATTATTTAGTTAAATATTAGGTGCACATGAGCACATCATTCTATGGGTCTACCACAAACGGGGACCTGCTCTATTGCTCATGATCATGTGCTCTTGTTGTATAAGCATATAATTGTTTACCTATATAAGAGACCCACTTCTCTTCTGGAGTCATTGCAAACAGTTTCAAGTCCGTTTCTTTTTACAAATTCTTCTCATTTCTTCTTCTAAGATTTCTTCCATATTCATACACAAATGGCTTCCTTGGTAGCTGAAAACTGGGCATACAGTGTAAATGGAAATGATAACTCGGATGATGGAGTCGAAGGGTCGAAATTCGATGCAGCCTTTCTCCTGTCCTTGTTAGAAGAATCAAATGGTGAAGAATTCAACGATGAACAATTGAATAGAGTGATTCAATCACTGGAAGCAGAGATTAAAGAGCAAAACATGGTAGAAGGCTGTGATTTATCAATGGAGCCCGATTTACTTTCCGATGAAGAAGATGGTCAGAATTGCTTGACATCAATGGATTTCAGATGGGCAGATAACATGGAGATGGTGCCTTCCTCCACAAATGAAGACATGAATTGGTCTAATTACATGGAATATGACATGGTTGAATTTGAAAATATTGGTGATTATTCAGATATTTATAATGTTGTTTCCTCGTTAGAGGAACATGGTTTCAGCTCTTTGTGGCTTGAAACATATGATCAAGCAGCCTACAACTAAATTATTCGTTCTCTCTCTCTCTCTCTCTCCCAACTAGATGTAGAATTTTGTACGAATTACCAAAAATTGGAGAGAAAATTTAATTGCAGTTATTGATGATAAATAATTGCCTTTTGCAAAATTCTGAGACTTATTACAACTGATGCCATGTTCAGAGACAAGTTACTTTTTTAAACTCAAAGTAAAAGTTCGTCCAAATATTTGGATATTCATTTTAAATTGAATTTTGATTCGAATTTGTCTCTTAGATTCTCTAAAACTGTTCGATTATCTTATCAAATTTAGAATTGTTATAGAGTAAGTGACAAGATGCAAATGAAATGTACTATTAGCGGGATTTAATAGTGCTTCTCTTTCATTCGTACATAGGCTTTTATTGAAAAGTTGGTATATATGTTTGAAAATTAAAAAATTAAGGACCCCATTAGTATTCATTGATGTTTGTTTCCTTTCCTTTTATTGCTCTCTTCTCATCTATATATGGATAGTAATCCATTCTATTTCATTTCTCTTCTACCGGCCAATTCTCTCAATGCAAAACAAACAGTGGAGAATGCTTAACTAACAGTTGTAGACGTATTAATCTTCTTCTATGTTGGAATAATTTATATTAACGGACAGGATTCTTCAATTAGAGTAACTGATGTAATAAAGTTCGATTACATTTAGCTGTTCGATCTGATCTGGCAAGATTGATTGTTGGCCAGCTATTATATTGTTATATTACAAAAAGGAAATTAAAAAAATGAAGAAGACGAAAGCTGGTTCTTGAAAATTGATCGTATGTAACAACAATTAAATTCTTTTAATTCCCTCCAAGGCTTTACAATTCATATTCAAAGGTAAATGTAATTCATCAGTTGTATGTTAGACTGTATCCAATTCCATCGCATGTTTCATGCCAGAAATAGCTGAAATCTTGATCCTCCGCTGTAACAACATTGAGTTTGATCTGAGAATAATCATAAAGACTTTCGATTACCACCAGCTATCCAAATCAAGTTCACCTTGGTCCATGTAGTTAGACCAATTCATGTCTTCACATGGCGACGAAGGAACCGGCTCCATGTTATCCGCCCATACGAAATGCATTGATTCCAAACAATTCTGAATGTCTTCTTCATCGGATAGTAACTCAGGCTCCATTGATAAATCACGGCATTCCAGCATATTTTGCTCGTTAATCTCTGCTTCTAGAGGTTGGATCACGTTATTTAATTGTTCGTCGTTGTACTCTTCGCCATTTGATTCTTCTAACAAGGACATGAGAAGGGCACTGCTGGATTTCGTGACTTCCATTCATGCATAACAAGTTTTCAGCTCTAGGTTCCATATCAGCTCATGTGCACCTAATATTTTAAATGAATAAAAATATTATGTCAAACAAGGAATATAGAGAACACATAAATTATATAAAACATCAATAGAATCTTGAACTGATATGCATGTCATTCATGGGATTGCTTTCCATCAGCAAATGAAATTGAGATATGGGAAGAACAGAGATGACATTCCAGGTTGGCAAAACCTGTGGGTTAGACTATGTGATTGTGCATGGACTCATGCCCAGAGAAGGTGCATAGTGACAGAAGAATAAAGACAAACCATTAATAATATAAATAATATTTTGTCGGGGTGTGTTTTGATTTTCTTTGAAGCGATCCTCTCTCTTGACTCGGTAAACCCACTTTGAAGTTTTACGGTTTAATTTGAGTGTGGCTACAGGATATAGTAAGAGACTGCCCTTACCACGTAGCATATGCTTGAGTCTTGTAATAACCATATCGTTGAGTTTATTTCAAGCCATGTTACATCTTGTACGTGGTCTTGTTAATTGTAGGACATGCTTGATTGTGATCGTACGTATAAATTTCACCTATACGATATGTAATCTTTTGCATCTCTCTCGTTTACATAATCATCGGTCTGACCACCCAACCGACACATCGGAGCACATGTTGACACCAGAAAATGTTGAGTGCGGATTCAGGTTTCGGACAATCCCTTGAACAATGGGGAATTTTGAACCCACAGCCATGTGCGATGTTCTCTATAACAGTAATCAATTATCTCCATTTTAAAGTGATCAGTGCATTATACTGTTTATTGATCTTGCTGATTCAATGAAGCAACGAAACCAACAACTCAATTTAATTTGTTAAAGTAATTGAGAACATCGTAGTTCACGTATGTTGCCGAAAGTTAGCCGGTCGTACCGACAGCATAAAGTTTAATAATTAAGAATGCATGCATATATGCATGTATGAACACGAATGGCTCGGCCACTACCTTGTTGAATAACATCGATGATGCCATTAAAATAAGCAAATAAAGATCAAAACTACTGCAAGAAAACACTGCAATGCACACTAGATATATATCCAGACTTGTTTATCGAGGGGACCCATCAGAATAATTTGGGCTCATTCTGAAATAAAATTAAAATGAATTGTGGCTTGCATTTAAGCAGAGTGTGGGAAATAAAATTAAAATGAATTGTGGCTTGCATTTAAGCAGAGTGTGGCGCTACAATGTACAAAATCAATGCATGATTTGAGTTGTCAAAATAGGGGTATGCATGCCGCAACTCCTCAGGAGCCCACTTGTATATCCGAATTTCACTCATACTTTGTAGTTTTAAGCAATAATTCATTCTCAAAATCCTGCATGAACATGTGACAGATGCTGATATATGATGCATGATAGTCCGTATTTCAAATGTTGAATCCCCACTGACCAGATTTGATTGTCATAAACTATATATTATGGAAGGTTTTCTGGCATGGATTCAAGAAAACAAAATGTTTCATCATGACTTGGGAAGTTTTTTAGGTGGTCCAAAACTAATCGATCTCTTCAACAGACTCACTGTGGGCCACATTCATTGCCCTTGTTTGCGTATTTGATGCACCTACTGTCTGCTGTTTGTTTCTCCTACCGACAACATTGAGTTCTCTTAGTCTTGAAAATATACTAATTAATTAGAAAAATGGCTTTTTTTTTTTTTGATCCGAAAATTTGGCATGCATCAATGAAGTTGATCACGATCATGTCTTAAAACAAAACAATTTCCTTGTCACGTCACTACTGGAAGAAACACAGGGTGATCAATTACATTTCAACGACGAAGAATTGCATAACATGATTCGAGCTTTAGAAGCAGAGGTAAGTCCAAATCCAAATACAAACACAACAGAAGAGGAAGACCGTGATTTTGCTACGGAGTCTCCATTGCTCATTGGCGATGCAGAGTTCATGAACGGTCACGATTGCTCGGATTCGATCAGTGATCTGGACTTTGCATGGGATGATGATCGTATGGAGCAAGTGTCTTCTTCCTCGCCAAGCGATCATGACTTGTACTTGCGCATGAATTTCTATATAACTAATGATTAGATGGATGGTTTAGTTGAATTTGTTGGTGCTGTTGATAATCAATAATCTCAGCTTCAATATTGCCAAGGAGTTTCCTTAAGACTGAATCAAATACCCACCAAGCAAAGCTATCCAGCTTCAAATATTGTCAAAACTGAAGATTCTTCGCGCCATTGTTGATTTTGCTAAGCAAGTGAGAATTAAAAAGTCGTTGTTTCGCGGTTCACACGTGTCCTCACACCAATAGATTGGGCCTCGGCTGTGCAACTGCCCATCAGAACCCAAAACGTTTGCGATCAATAAATTTTATTTAATTTTAATTGCATTCGGAGCGTGGTTATATCCACAGACTGAATCACAAAGACTGGTTATCACCTACCGAATTTTTGAAAATTTTCTACAATCTCAAAGACCCCATTTCGGTTGTTCTGTCTTGAATCTATACGCGAAGTGAAAAGACTACAAACCCAATGAAGCTCTTTACACTCTTGATATCAACCAGCGTGATCAAGCCAGAAGCTTTGATGCAATTGAAGATATAACGAAAAGAATCAAAAGTAAAAAAAAATGTGTAGTTTATCAGATGATTCTACAATTTGATCGAGATATATGGCAGTATGTCCGGGAGAATCAAGAAGGCAATTAAGACCTTTTTTGATATGCCGAGCCATAATTGTTGGCCGAGTGTTAAAACGTTCAATTTCGTGCTCAATTTGCTTGTTTCAGCGAAACTGTTTGATGAGATACATGGCATTTATATGAGTGCAGCTAAACTTGGTATTGAGATTGATGCTTGTTGTCTTAATCTTCTGGTTAAAGGGTTGTGTGAAAATGGGAATTTAGAGGCTGCATTCCACGTGCTCGATGATTTCCTAAACAAAATTGTCAGCCTAACGTGAGGACGTTTTCAACATTGAAGCATGGTTTGTGCGAGCAGGGTAAGTTAAAAGATGTTAGTTACAAATTCATTAAGCATTAAAAGGTTTTAAAGTGGTTAAGGAGAGAATTTGTAACCTTCAATTTATGGCCTTTAAATTAACTATAACTTTTTAAAATTTAAATTCAAAACTTATAATTGCAGTATTAAATGGTCGTAATATTTCTGTAAATGCAAAATTTTTCAATAGGAACAACTTTATAAATTTAGAGTTGTTTTGCTTTGTTAAGATTTTTAAACTAAAAATATTTATTACATACTATTTTAAGAAGATTTAAAGAGTTTAGAAGACTTTAACAGCAACCAAAATATATGTAAAAATGGTAACAAAAGTAATGACAAAAGATTGATTATTCAAAATTTTCGTGTTCAATTTCTATAATTTTAATGTATGCCTTGTGATTATATGCTCCCCAGAATAAGCATTTGAATTACTTGAAATGATGGAAAGAGAGGGAATTGATGCTGATACAATCACTTTTAACATTTTGATTTCGGGGCTTAGGAAGCAAGGCAGGATTGAGGAAGGAGTGAAGCATTTGGAGACAATGACGACCAAGAACTGTTATCCGGATTCGGGGTGTATGGATTGCTTGATAAGAAGTTAATTCATGTACTTTGCATTGAGAAGTTAATGGAGGATATGGATCGGGTTTTGAAGCAAATGGTACGACAAGGTTTTGTTCCGATGATGGGGATGCGGAAAGAGATTTGTCTGATGTGTTTCTTCAGGGCACAGCTCTTGTAACAATGTTTATGTCAATGAAATAGTTGATAAGCTTGGCCAGTTGAATTGCGAGTGGAAAATCATGTCGCTTGCTCTCAATGTGGCCCGATGGTAAATAAGAAATGATATAGCTGGGACATGAGCAGTCAAATTAATGGAACTGATTTGAGCATGGTCCTTAATTGAAACATGGAGACAGAAAATCATGGGTTTAACAAATTGTTCCATTTCAAATTTATGCAAAATGCCCGGAAAAAAAATATATATAATATGCTATTTATACTTGCCAACACGAAAAGCAAACGTATGAACAACATGAACATTCACACCTAAAGGTGTGCCAAGATTCTTCAAACCTAGCATCTGACTTTCTATTTGGATCCCACACAATCTAAAGAAAATCAACAAATGTGTAAAAACCTAATGTTCATCCTCGAATTCACTCTATATTTTGCATCAGTAAAACTAATACGAGACATCACTTTCAAATAAGCCAGATGTTCTGTCTTCTTTCCCCTTGTAATTGTCTTCAGAGAGCTCAGGTTTAATGGACTCAACATCACCATGTCTCTCAGGTTTACTTACTGAATCATCTTCTTTTGTTTCCTTGCATTCAACATTCACCTTCTTTGTTTGGTCCTCAACTTTCACTTCTCCGGGATCATTTGAAACTGTCTGCACAGTATGTTCCTTGGTATTACAAGAGTCATCATTACCACAGTCGCGGCTCAAGGGACTAGAAATATCAGGAATCTTTTCAACTCCAGAGGATGAAAGAAATTCATCAGAGGAATCAGATTCCGCATAAAGTTCTTCTTCCATCATCATTAATGGATCACTGCGGCACTTTTTTGACCCTTTCCGAGAAAGAGCATGCTTTATGCTGCGAGCATGTTTCTCAGCATGTTTGAGAATGCTCTTCGCCATGCCTTTCATATTTCCCTTGCCAGGGCTTTCCGGACCACTTCCCTCTGAACTAATACTCAACTCATTTGTAGCCTTAGTAGGAATGGGTCCTGAAAGGCTGTCTTCCACTATGAACTTCACACCAACCTCCTTTGTATTGACGGCCCTAAGGTTAGCATGTGGAGACAAAACAGCCTCCTTCACGCTGCCTGAATGATCCTCCTTTCTAGGACTCTTGTGAAGCATAGAACCGATCTTTCGTAAGCCCCTTCTTATTGGATTTTTACTCTCATTATTATCATCAGTGCTGCTGCTATCATTGTTCAAGGAACCATATGCAGCTAAATTAGTGCCGCCAAAGGAGCCACTAGGAACTCTTTGGATCTGGTTATCCAGGCGCCTGCTCTTCCCCTTTCTAGGCTCCCAACTCTGCGCTACTTCACTTCCTGGGTGATGGATCCACAGCCCTGTCTCGTGCTGCCCTTCAATGTTGATAGGCTCAAAATTATCTGCCACCCTTGGCGACTTCTCGGACGAAGCAGATGAAAAGGAACATTTATTAGCAGTTTCATTAGCAAAGGAGCTCCGCACATCATCCTTGTTGCTTAATTCCTCCTTGTTTTGCATAGGTTCCTTGTTTGATGTTTCCCCATCACATGGATTATCTACCCCCTGCTAAAAGCATGCCAGCAATTCACATCTAACTTTACTGCCTACTTCAGTGGAAGCATTTCTTCAAATTTTAAAATGACATTTCAAACCTTTATATTTTCACTTGTTACCTTTGGATTGTCTTTAAGTACAGTTATTGCGAAATGCAGCCTGCCCATTTTAATGTTCTGAAGAGGTATCCACATGTCATGTCTCTGGCCATCCCTAAGATCACTGATATTTATTGTACAATCACTGCAGATAGTAGAAAAGTCAATCAATTGCGGTATTTGCAGAACAAATTTTTCACTAAATCAAGGAAATGAGAACTGAGGAGTCAAAATAATTAATAACCAAGCAAGAAGCATAAAACAGAGCCAGAAAAGAGAGGAGGAAAGGATTAAAAAACATTGCAAGGATAAAAATGTGCATCATACCATAGAATCATGTATAAATCCATGTTACAAATTCTTTAGTAATTCTAAAAGGCGTGCATCTGTAACCTATGATAAATGTAACATCAACCCAAGATTAAGTTATTGGCAACTGTTAACCTTGTCGCCAATATTTAATAAAATTCAAACGCTTTTTCAGTTCTTAAAGATTACAGACAGCAAAACAATATAAATCTGTATCCTCAAGATTTGAGTACATATGGAACCTCAGAGCACTTCAGGGTACGCATCAAATTTTTCCAATTGGCATTTATAGCACAAATTAACTGCAGCTACTATAGAATTACTAATGCTAAGTTTGGGATAATCACAATTACCAATAATCAAATGAAAGACAAAACTGCATTGCCTTTTCCATAACATTAAGTTTGAACATGGCCAATCAGTAGGCAATGTTATTGTGAGGTTTAGAAAAATACCCGAGGGTATCATCAACAAAATGATCTTTGTCACGAACTTCAATTGATAGTACATTTGGCGATTCCCATGTACAGATGGGAATCTTAAATTCCTCATGCCATTTTGGAAACAGTGTTTTCTTTTGTGTTTTAGTCCTGAATCTATAAGGGCCCAGTTGCCCCTTCACATATGGATCAGCCAGACCTGAAGAATGCAAACCAATCATTAACAAAATTTTGGAACACTATAAGATGGAATAAGAACAAAAATTATGGTTTAAGTCGAACCATTTAAATCCGATGGTTTCATGTCAGATGCTTCAATAACTTCAACCTTGGCATGTGCCACGGGTTCCTTCACATTAACAGAGAACCAATTTTCTGACAATAACATATAATCAATAAAGGGTAAGGAGTTAGCATACTATAAGCAAAACAGAGAAAGAAACTACGACATGCTGAACAACACCAGTCAAATCCAAATTATGATGGAACCATACCCCAATAGCTCATGCTAATTGATGATGATAAACTGAAAACTACTATTGAAAAGCTGTTCACCACAACCCCAAAATATACTGCAGAAACCAATAAGAAGATTTATGCAGTGAATTACCAGCCTCTGGGGAAACGAATTTCTCCACATCAACAACCAGCATATTGGGCTGCAAAACGATCAAATATTGTAGGTAAATTCAATCAGAAAGAAATACTACTGGTATTGAGAACCTACAATTACATCCCATAGAGACAATGCTAATTTACAGATGAAGAGAAAAAAATAAACCACTATGTTTTTGTCAAAAGTTAAGCAACTGAAGAAAATAACCAGACAAACAGAGGACAATTTAGAGGGAGTTAGCATAAAGAATTCAACCTCAACAAGTGTCTGTTCAAATGCAATGGACAGGAGCTTATCCTAATACAAGAAAAGATAATACAGGTCAGATTTAACAAAGGAGAGAGAGAGAGAGAGAGAGAGAGATATAGTGATGAAAATTCAGGAATTTTTTCCGTAACCATGTATTAAGACTTACAAGCCATCCAGCGATTCCCGGAAGTATTGTAACATCGAGCCCATGAGTAAAGATAGGTTTCACAGTCATCTGGAAATATGGTGGTTCAGAAAAGCATACCCTCAAACGGCCAAGGAAAGGCCACCTACAAAGGAACTTCACTCCAACCAGAACCTGGAAGAGAAAATAAGGGCATAGCTTAAAATCAAATCAATTTAACCCGCATTTCTTCAGTTAAAAATAAAATAAAATCTAATCCCATAAGCATCAACTTTCTGGGATATGAACAATACTGTTCAAATCACCTATTGGTCATTTACAACCAACTAACATTCATCAAACAATATGTATAGCAGTACCTTCCCTTCGACATGCATGCCAGTCAAATGCAGCTTGGCCCACATTCCAAATCCCAGTCTTTTCCTTAATTTTACAGCAAGTATTGCACTCATATCATCTGCTGTGAGAAAATTCATTCCCAATTCCAATACCTGCAATTGTCAGATAATAAAATCTCCTAGGGATAGTAACAAAATAATCCGTACCACACAATAAGATGTTATACAAATGCACAACACTAGTGCCTAGGGTCACATACCAAGTGGTCGTCATCATTAGACTGGCGAAGAACCCTAATTTCTGTAAACATTGGCGGATTCCTACCCAGATACAGATTCTGAACTACAGCTTGCTTCTGCAAATATAGTAAATATTATTTAGCAATATACTCATTCTGTAGTACTGAAATATGCACTTGTGAATTCCCATAATTGTTAGTTTTTACATGGAAACGTTTTGAAAAATGATAACCATATGACCTCAACAGCACAACTAAGTCAATCCAGAAAGTGAATAGATTCATACTGCAGTCCATGGTTTGTACTTCTCCAAGAACCATGGTATAATGGGGAGAAGTATCTTCTGTGAAGCAATCTGTTCCATACATATGGGCCAAATTTTTTCAACAGCATGATTCAACCACCTCACTGTTTCAGAATCTGAAAGCACCTGAGAACAAAGAGCAAGCAACAAAGCATACAAGTTGTCATTTTACTCCAAGATTCAAATCAATAACAAAAACTCCGGCTTAGTTTTGATAAAGGCACGTAACAAATATAAAGTAATAACGAAAAGCTCAAATCATATGTACCTTTACTCTTTGCAAATATAAGACTTGTATAAAATAGAAACTTTATAATTGGATCACTTTCATTGTGTTAGTAAAAACAAAGGAAACTTATTTTTCCACAGAATCCAATAAATTATTTTGACTTTGTCAAGATCGATTCTACTTCATGGAATCAAAATAAATACTTCCCGATTCACAGAAGTCTCGTAAACCCAGATTTGTACCAAGTTTATAGACCCCTCAAAACAAATCATCGAAGTTAAAAAAGACAAATGAACGATTATCAAAGATTACAACAATAATTGAAAGAAAAAAAAATACCCTTCTTTGATTAGATTGCTTTCTCTCCTCGAACTGCACTTTTCTCGTCAGCCTCGTAACATATCGATCATGAATCTATCACCAAAAAAATTTAAAAAAAAAACTATAAATAAAACCATATTTACAATGAAAGCAAATTGAATTCAACTAAATCAAATGAAAGCAAATTGAATTCAACTAAATCAAATGAAAAGCATACCAAGTAAAGATAAAAAAGAGAGACGAAATAAGCTACTGGGTGACAAAGATTGAAGAAGGAAAGCAGCCAAAGCAGAAGCAAAACAATGCCCACATGGTGCATTATCGATATCTCCATCAAATTCATCCCTTTTTTTCAATAAAATTCTCTCCTTTTTAACGTAAACAAATTAAAGAACAAGTTTCCAACTTTCCAAGAAAATCAAAACCCAGAAACGAAATCGATAAAAATCGTTAGGGTGTTGTATCGCCCCGTCGCAGAGTCTGACTCTTTCGACAGTTACTGATACCCCGCCGTTTGATTATTTAATTGATGCAAATTAATTAATTAGTGTTTTACTTATTTTTTATTCCCTTTTTTGTTTTTTTTTTTTTCAGATTTGGCATGACTGGGAACATGTTTTCCTGTCAAAAGGCCCACGATTAGTCAGATCGAACAAGCTCGTGGTAGATTTTGAATTAACTGGGCAATAAGTGGGACAATCGTGCTTACATGTTGACTTCGTAGATTTGTGCTCTTCTCACATGCAATGCAATGCCAATTCGGATGAAAATATTGTCATGTTCTTACTCATTTGGGTTTATATAAAATATATTATTGTTCATATTAATACCAAAGGTATGGATCTCTTTTATTATTTGATTTGAAGTTCGTCCAACTGGTTTGCCACCCAAAAGGACGCAACCCACGTAATTAATTTTAAAAAAATTTTATGTAATAAAAAAATTTACAAATTTTTTTAATTCTTCACAAATAAATAAAATAAAATTATTTTATTAATAAATATTATTTATCAAATTAATTAACCAATTAGATTTGTTACACGTACATTAAGTGCTAAACCACCGCATCATACTGATTCATGTACTCTTCAAAGATCAACGGGAAGGTAACCTGAAGAAGTTCACAAAAGAACATCACCTAACACAATAACGCGCGAGTTAGTGTTTGGTGATGGATGTGCTGTGAAACCGACATTTGAACATACTAACTTTGTCGTGTTGTTTTTTTTTTTTTTAATTACTATTTTCGGAATAATTGTGTTCTGTCTAATTGTGCGATCAACAAACATCGACATGCAAAATTGCAAAAACATGACATGCTTCGTCAGCAAGGGGCTTTCAAGTCACTGCACCATCCTCTTCCTTTCTATTTATTTCGGATCAGGATTTTTTTTTAATTTATTTTTATATTTAATTTTTAATAAAATATATAATTTATAATAAAATTAATAATAAATAATTTTAATTATATTTTAATAAAATTTATATTTTTAATTTTATAATTTAATATATAAATTAAATATTTTTAAATATAATTTNTTTTATATTTAATTTTTAATAAAATATTAATTTATAATAAAATTAATAATAAATAATTTTAATTATATTTTAATAAATTTTATATTTTAATTTTATAATTTAATATATAAATTAAATATTTTTAAATATAATTTAAATTATTTATTATTAATTAATATTTAATAAAATTAAGAATAAAAAAATAAAAAGAAATCGTGATTTCTTTTTACCACACTGCCCTCGTCAATGAACAGTATTAAAAGCTAAACACAGTTTCTTAATTAACTGTTAATTAATGATATAATTTGAGCTTTCAAAACGCAATCTCTTTATAATTATATCAGTGCACTAAATTTTTTGCTTTTAAAGTGGATTTATTTTTATCATCATTTTAATATAGAATAATTATCCGAGATAATTAAGATTAATGGTTGATTAAAATCATTAAGAAGTGTATTTGTGCGTCCAAAAGTAAGATAGTGTTAGTCAATTAGGTCGTACCGTGAGTATAATTAAGCTAAATGGTGGGCTATGATAAAGAGTAATTTAACCATCTTGATATATGTGCTTAACAATAATAATATAAAACGTCAGGGGCTCAAATAATATTATCCAATTTGTTTAACAAAACATGCACTTATAAAAGGAAAAAAAAAAAAAAAAAACTCTCGCCAATCTTCAGTCTACAACTCGTTGTAGAATCCGCGACATGACAATAATATCATCGGATGACGAATTCTTGAATGCCCCGAATAAATTATTCCTTCGTCCGCACCAACAAGTGCTGACAAGAGAGCATACAAGAGTTAAACTGTCACCTTCGTATCTTGATCTGATCGATTTCATTTTGGTTGAGAAAACCAGAGATAATGTTTCAATTGCGATTTGTCAAACCCTCTTTGCTTTCACCGAATATTTTCTCCAATTTTTCTCCCAAACCCAGAACAGGAATCCTTCTTCCTCCTCTGATCACCAAGTTTAAGCCAAAATCGCAAATGGGTTCTTATTCGACGACGTCGTCTTCTTCTTCATCGAAGCTGTTGTTTCGCCAGTTGTTTGAGAAGGATTCCTCTACCTACACTTACCTTCTGGCGGATGTCGCTCACCCCGATAAGCCCGCGCTGGTTAGTCACTTTGCTTCTCTTTTTTTTTTTTTTTGAGTTTTGGGATTCTATGGCGAAGGGGGCACTTTTTGGTTTGTTCTTGTAGGAAGCACTTCTGTAAGTGCTTTTCTGTTAACAACTTCTCTAATTGCTTTTTGTGAATACACGTGGCCTCTTGGAGTACTCTGATGATGTGCTCGGGGATGCTTTTGTTTTGTGTTTATTTTATGGTACTGGATTGAAACAGACAAATCAGATTCTTTGGGCAAATAACTCTTTAGAAACATTTTCTCTATGCTTTTTTGTTGCTGGTGAAAGAACTGTTTATGTATATAAATAATTTTTAGTGCTTTCAAATACTCAGCCTCCTTATATTTTACCAAAAGAATCTCAAATACACCATAAATTTCAATAAGCAAAGCATTTTTCTGATATAAATTTCAGCCAGAACACCGTTAAACAGATAAAAACGTAGAGCTGCCCGTTAAAAAGAGTTTTGGCACCCTTATATTAGAAATTTGAGTTGATGGCATTTCAAGAGAACATTTTGATGGGTGAATATCATGTTGAAAATTCAAATCCGTAGTACATTCCCATGTAAAAAATTGTTTCTTATGTACATTTTCATATTGACATACTTTTGAAATGTATGTATGGCAGTTGATTGACCCTGTAGATAAGACTGTCGACAGAGACCTGAATGTTATTAAAGATCTGGGACTGAAGCTAGTTTATGCTATGAACACCCATGTTCATGCTGATCATGTCACTGGAACTGGGCTCATTAAGGTTTGTTAGTTGAAACAGTATCATTTTCTTGCATTGCTTGTGAATGCGATCTCTAATTTCACATAGTTCATTTGGTATTTGTGAATGCAAACTTGTACTTGCAGAGTAAGGTTCCAGGAGTGAAATCTATCATATCAAAAGCAAGTGGTTCCAAGGCTGATCTTCATGTTGAACATGGGGATAAAGTCTGTTTTGGTGATCTCGTTCTTGAGGTACATTTGGCTATGCCAGTTGTTACATCATTACTGTATGTATTTGGTTTAGGTGTAAATGTAAATGACTTGCGAATGATGGCTTCTAGGCTACCTCAGTAAATGTTGTACTTTTTCTCATGTGGGCAAATTTGCTAGCCTTATTTTGTTGTCTTCTTTTCCTTGATATGTAGTAAAAATTGCTGTTCCTAATTACTTCTTTCCAATAGAAGCTCAGTTGAGTGAATGAAAAGAAAATATGAATATGATGATACCTGAAGGAAAGTATAGAACAAGACATCAGTTAAAATTTGCCTAGTGGCCTAATGCCAAGCAACAATGATAGAAAGAGGTGATGCATTTTTTGATGAAGAGTCTTTGTCACTTCAGAAAGTGCTGAGAGTCAAATATTTCTAAAAAGGAGATTTCTCTGTTTGTATTTTATACTGATACAATTACTAGTTTTGCTGAAGAAATGACCTGTCATGTTTTCCTTACCAATTTGATAGATGTGATCTGCAGTATGGTATGGATCTCTTCCTATTGTCTGGATTGCTGATACTAAATATGTGATGTCAATTGAGCAAGAAATCACCTTTTTAGGTTGCCAAGTGGTTAACCTATTTTGTCAAGGGTGGCACACGTATAATAAAAATTCTGTGCATCCATCAACAATTGTTGAAAGTAAATTTGTAAAATTTATAGTTCACTGTACATGATATTATGGCTGACAGGTTTAGCTTTCTCTGTTACCTGCTGACAAATGTATCTGTGCAGGTTCGTGCTACACCTGGCCACACATTGGGTTGTGTTACTTATGTTACTGTTGATGGACCTGATCAGCCTCAACCTAGAATGGCATTCACAGGAGATGTTCTACTGATACGTGGATGCGGGAGGACAGATTTTCAAGTATAGGGTCTAATAACTACTTGATCGGAAAAAAATGAAATTATTTGCTGATAATTATTATGTGACGTTCAATTATCATGGTCTTAATGCTGAAAAACTATCTAACATAAGAAATGTATCATGTAGATTCTTGCCTCTTCTCTATCAATTCTGGGTTGTTCTAAAGATTCCATGAAGTGCTTTGTTTCTGTGAAAGCTTTGTATCATTATTTGGTCTGATTTGAGCTTATGTTGTGGAATTTTAGTGCTTCTTTATCACCCTACAAATGATGGAAATATGGTTTCTCTTTTTTATTTAGACTAGAAGAGTATTGATGCTTGATTTTCTTCATCTTCAATGAATGATTCATATGCAGCAAAGATTTAATACCTATTATTTTCTTGCAGGGAGGAAGTTCAACTCAACTATACAAGTCAGTGCATTCACAGGTAAAGACATGAGTCTGTTTGTTTATGGTATGATGTGAAGGGGGAAGGAAAAATACTAAAGAATCTGTAACTTTAAGCCTTCTTTAAATTGTTACTCATTTTATCTTGTTGGTTCAGATCTTTACGTTGCCTAGAGACACATTAATATACCCAGCTCATGATTACAAAGGTTTCACAGTGAGGAAAAATTTAATGCTTCTTCTTTCCTTTACATGTCAAATAGTTGCTTATCAAATACTTTTTCTAGAAGGAAAAAAAGTTGCTTATTGTATAGTGATTGATCCTCAGGTAAGCACAGTGGGAGAGGAGATGGAGTACAATCCTCGCCTAACAAAGGATGCGGTACTTGTTTGTTGCATCTGGTGGAAGACAACTTGTCTTTCCATTTTCCTTAAAGATCTTCAGTTTTTTTTCAGTCCATTAATCATTCTTTGTGACAATAATAATTTTGCAACTCTCTTGCAGGAAACTTTCAAAGCCATTATGGAAAGTAAGTGTCTGCATCAAGTTTAAGTGGATCTACCCTTGCTTTCTTAAATTTGGTTTCCATTTCTACCTTGGCACGTTCATCTAATAACTTTAATACATGTTTACTCAACAGATTTAAACCTGCCATATCCAAAGATGATGGACATAGCAGTTCCGGCAAATATGGTTTGTGGGATGCAAGATCCGACTTCCAAAGTCTGAAGAGCTTTTGCCTTGTGATCCCAAGTGCTGATAGTCTAGTAATGCAGCATTGAAGTTACAATGTATACAAAATGTTGTGTATTGCCCTTAATAGGGATAGAAATAAAACAATTAAACGAATAAAAATGTTAAGCAACTAAACAATGAATGAATGACCTTACAAATATCTGCCTTTTTCAGGGCTGGTGTTGCAATTCATTGATCAGTCATAATAGTCTCTAATCACTGGGAATTTTATGTTGGCAATTAGCTCCTAGGGAACTTGGCAAATTTAGATTGACAATCACTTTTCTTAAGCGCTTTTAATGATAGCCTGTGTGCATTAACTATAAGTGGGTAGACCGTATGTGATTCATTTTTCCTGAAAGAGATATATTCATATCCTATATGAAGCATATGAAATTAGACGTTGGTGCAAGAAGCACATGAGAAGCCGGTCCTACCTGGTGTTCGATCAAATGCCAGGTTTTTCCTACTTTTATTGATTTATTTTTGTAAGACACCAATTTCTAATAATAGGGTAACAAATTCCTAATTTTTTTATATTCTTAAATAAGGATAATGTTTTTAATTTATTTTTGAATGAATCTTTGTAAACGCTGGAAGGCATTTCACTCAGTGGGGTGAGGGACCTATTGGGTACAAATATACAACTTATGTCTTCACTTGAGAAATCGCAAAAAATAGGGACTCCCGTGATAATAGATTTGATAATTATTGTTAAAACCCGTTTACGGTAATGATAGCAGTAAAGCCACGTCAGAATCCTCGGTATCATAAAATAGTCTTAGCTCATAAGAGAAATATTACAGAACTTCTTCTTCCTCTTCGCCTGTAAGAAAATCAAACCAAAAAAAAAAAAAAAACCCTCATTGACTTTGAGTCTTCCAAATCCAGATCCAAACCCAAAGGCATAGCCATAGATCCCACCAAACATGAGTGGACAGGACAAAAACAGAGCAGTTGTCGTTGATCACCAGCATCATCACCATGAGCAAGCAACTCCCCCTCAATACGGTACGTTTCAAGGGGTAGCCAACTATCCTCCGCCGCCGCCGCCGCCGGCAATTGGGTATCCTCAGCCTGTCCCGCCTCCTGGCGCCACCGACCATCCCGCTCCCCCGCCTCATCATCATTCTCCTTATTATAATCAGGGATACCAAACTGTTCAAGGTACCTGTACTGTTTATTTATTGATAACTGTCCAATAAACTAGTTAATTCTGTTTAATACAGCTGATGTTTACCCATTTTTTCTGGAATTAACAATGATTAGCTACGGATTAGAGGTAAATTTCATTTCATTGAGTTTCCTGAGTACGGATGAATACAGCCTGATTCGCATTTTTTTTGTTTGGTTCTTTTCATCGATGAACTTCAATAGAGCGGTTTCTGATGAATTTTAGAATTTTAAGGGACTTTCTTTTTTGCGACAAATTTTACCATTTGATCGGTCTGTTTGTACATATCTAAAGGTGGGAGAGGTAAACGATTCTACCTTTTTATGCAAAGTAAGATTGAAGTGAAATGTTATTGATTGGGGGAAGTTTTTTTTATAGTATGTGATTTGTATTGTTCTAGGTTATGCGGTAGCTGAAGGGAGACCAGTAAGAGAGCGTCGCCTTCCTTGCTGCGGTATTGGTGTTGGCTGGTTCTTGTGAGTTGCTATCTCTCTTTGTTCCCTTTCATTTGAGAGTATGATTCAAGAGCTGCATTGAATAGCTAAAAATTGGGTGGATATGGCATTAGCTTGTAATATATCAGGGGCTCTATCATTAAGTTTTCGTGCAAAAGCTTCTGATGCAAGCATGGTCTGGGAGTTGTATTCTATACCACTATAACGTGAGCTGCATTTTATTAACTGGGTTATGTTTAATTCTGATGCTAGAAGCGACTGGCTTTTATGCTGGGGTTAAATTTTGGTTATCCAATACCATTAGTGGAAAGAGATGTAGAACTAGATTAAAGTTGTTACATTTCATAATTGTCACTTCTTACAAGTCTTTTTGATTGATATTGGTCATCTATTATTTTAAAATTTTGATGAGTTTTCTATTGATTCATTGTTGTTGATCATAAAGAGATGCTTGCTGTTTTGAAGGTTTATTATTGGTTTCTTCCTTGGTGCCATCCCCTGGTATGTCGGGTTATTTGTTTTACTCTGTGCAAGGATAGACCACCGAGAGAAACCAGGATATATTGCTTGCACCATTGCTGTGAGTAACTGTTTCCTTTATCTTCATTTTTACTTGTCAAACATAGTACTGTACTTATTATTCCCTTTCTCAGTTTCCTAATTTTAGAGTTTTAAGAATGTTCTTACCTTTGGCTTCACTGTTGCATTTGGTTCATGAGTTATTGTCACCTAGGTGGTGCTTTCAGGCGATACTTCCATCTGTATGGATATATCCCCTGCAATTGGTGTTGCATGCGATGAGAACCACTTATGAGTGGAAATGCAGAGTTTACTGCTCTGAATTTTTTTCTGCTAGTGGATATAGGTGGTTTTGAGCTTGTTATTTTGTGAAATGCTGTGTCAAGTAGTTATAGAGATATTGGTTGTTGGAAAATTGGTAGAGTTCTATTTCTATTATTTGGAGTGTTTTCCTTTGTATGGATGTGGGGACCTTTCCCCTCCTTCCCCCACAATTCTGTCGTTCTTTAATTATATGGGTGCAGGGGCACATACACAGAGTAAAGGATATGGTTGTTGGAAAATCAGTAGAATTCTATTTCTATTATTTGGAATCCCCCCCAATTCTGTGGTTCTTCAATTTTAAATAATCTTTGTAAAGGAATGAGGCTTGTATTTTATGTTGGGGGTATTCTCAAGTGAAGGATATTGGTTTGATAGTGTTGTTTCCCATCTGTGGTATGATGTTGGTTTCATGCTATGGAGGCTTTCAGCATAATGCATTTGAAATTTTTGAACGGCCGAGGAAACCATGTAAATTATTTACGTTGTGCGTACATACATGTAGTCTATGCACAAAGTACCGGGGTTCTGCCACCTTGGCCACAAATGAGCACCACAAGGTTTCATATAGGCATTTGCACTGTTCAAATCAATCAAAGTTTACACTTCTTTTAAGTTTTCAAACTCTGTAAATATGTGGGCACACATCTGAATGTCCATATGTTGTTATCCATCAGTATTGCTTGTGTTATGATCTCTTCTGAGTAATTGGTTTTGGGTTATTGTCCCATCGAATATTGGGAATGTAAACAGTGTATTCTCTGACACGATACATATGTTTGCAGGCAGTCCTTGCGACGGTTGCAATTATTATTGGTGCAACAAAAGGAGCCGACGACTGGTAGTATAATTGAAAAATGGCATACTCAGGTGTTAATCCCTGAACTGTATCTGGGTTTCAAACGCTGTGCGAGATTGTGAAGGAAATTGTGAGTCATTGTGTGTTGATAATAGTTAACCATCCCATTCATTACTGGGGAAACTGCGAATGCCATTTGTGTAGTGATCTTGTTTATCAATGCAGTTCTTTTATATTGTAAAAGAAAAGTATGTGCTTGACATGTAAAACTCTGGAGATATGACCATTCTAAAATTATATGTGTGTTTTCTAGAGCTTGATTGTTATTTATTTGTATGTTCAAAATATATACATAAATTGTTCATTCGTGGCTTTTGATAGTGCAGTGAAGCTCGATTCCGAATTCAGAATGTTCTCATAAATGCTTCTATTTTGTAATAATTAACCTTCAGTTTGCTACAATAAAATTTATCAAAAATACAATATTTATAATTTCTACACTATTATTTTTAATTAAGTATGAATTTTAATTTTTATTTGTGTTGCTATGCAAGTTTGTAAGATTATAAACTTAGAAATTTTAATGTTTGAGTTTAAAATATTTTTTTGTATTTATTTAATGATCATTATCATAAAAATTATATTGTTTGTGATATTGAGTAAGGATAAATATTAATTTTTTTTTTATTATATTTGTTTCAATAAATGATGTTTACCAAACAAACCATTGCATGCCAAATAGGGGTGTGCAAAACCAAACCGAGCCTCGGGCTTTGTCACCAAGCCCAGAATGCAAACCGCAGCGTTTAAAACCGTCGTCTCCACCGCCGCTTACAGTGGTTCTACCG
Source organism: Swietenia macrophylla (assembly GCA_032401905.1). Classification (NCBI taxonomy): domain Eukaryota; kingdom Viridiplantae; phylum Streptophyta; class Magnoliopsida; order Sapindales; family Meliaceae; genus Swietenia; species Swietenia macrophylla. Next base: position 10,653,779 of record CP135565.1, on the reverse strand, counting down.
TGTGGAGAGAGAAAAAATAAAAGAAAGAAAAATGGTTACTTTCAGGGTAAGTGAGAAAAATGGTTACTTTCAGGGTAAGTGTTTGATTCGATTACTTTCTCAGTTAGATAGTTGCAAAGGTGACGTATTCGTTTGTTTGGGTTTGTTGGGAACGCAATTTCACCAGTACCAGGTGGTGGGAAGAGCTATGCCCACTGAAAACGATGAGCATCCCAAGATTTATAGAATGAAACTCTGGGCTACATTTGTTAATATAACAATTTGAAACCATTTGTTTTATGCCATTATGAACTAGCGAGTGCAGTGTTTAATTGCTCAGACAATTGTTTCAAAATAAGAATCTGTAGCTTTGAATCTTGGTGCATATAGAGCATTGTTATGGAGGCTGTGATTGTCCAACTTGGTGGTGCATAGTTGTGCGTGTGATATATCTGTTTAGCATCAATTAATTGGATTTAAGCATCCGCCATGTGGCGTTGTCAGCCACCGTAGCTCTGTTGACCACTAGAGCAGTCGTCACCGTCACCTGGGGCGGCTTTATCTGCTTGGTAAAGAGAATCAACAATGTGATGCTGGGCAGTTGTGGCATGTTACAATTATGTACCATAAGGTGGACATCAGTATCCATTGTAACGATTCTGATTGTATGGGATTTTCTTGTAAACAAGAGGCAAGGATACGGAGTATTCACAGTGATTTGAGCTGAAATAATTCAGCTGATTGAGGGTTTTGGGTTTTTCTGTTTTATCTTTTGTCTTTTTTCTCCTGCTCAGGTATTTCATGAGGAAGCTGAAGAAAGTCAAGAAGAGCAATGGGCAGATATTAGCAATCAATGAATAAGTAGTCCTTGGGTAAATAGTCCTAAGTAATCAATTGTAGACGGTAATCATAATATTCTGATGAGTAAGTATTTTCTTCTAATTTGATCATTTATCTTAGTGAATCCAAGTTAGTAACTGATTGCTGATAGGTATCTCCGTGGATAGAGATAAAGATAGGGCACATGGACAATTAATCCTTCCGTCAACACAATTAAACGGGCTTAATTGTTTGAAAACTGAAGCAACTTTTTTACCACCATTAATGTGATATAATTAAGGAAGTTTTACTGAAAATTAATATATTAATTAATATATCGGGCGTTTAAATGAAAGCAGATATGGAAATATCACTGGATATAATTTATATGAAGTTCTTATTGTCCAAAATTCACGAACCTAAAAAGAAATGGGAACAATAGTAGCTATTTTGGCACAGTACTCCATTATTTCTGTTTGGATTTTAGCATGTGCATGGAGAATACTGAACTGGGTGTGGTTGAAGCCAAGAAAACTTGAGAGATTGTTGAGACAGCAAGGTCTTAAGGGAAATTCTTACAAGTTTTTCTTCGGAGATTTGAAGGAGAGCTCTATAATGATCAAAGAAGCAAAATCCAAACCCATCAGCTTCTCCCATGATATTGTATCTCGTGTCAACCCATTTTTACATCAGACGGTGCAAAATTACGGTATGCCAATGACTAAAACCTTACTCTCTTTCATTTCTCAAACTGATCGTTCTCGATAATATATTCATACAGGCAAATGCTCCTTTATGTGGTTTGGTCCGATTCCAAGAGTGAATATCATGGAGACTGAACAAATAAGAGAAGTATTTAGCAAGTTCAATGATTTTCAGAAGCCGGCTACCAATCCACTGGTCAGGAAACTGGCGCCTGGTCTTGGAAATTCTGAGGGTCAGAAATGGACTAAACATAGACAAATTATCAATCAGGCATTCCATCTTGTGAAGTTGAAGGTTTGTTTAATTGATTTCATCTGTCATATATCCATTTATAACATGTGATGATATATATATATATTATTCTCTGGCTTATGTAACAGCAAATGTTACCAGAGTTCTATCAGAGTTGTAGTGAGATGATTAACGAATGGGAGGAATTGGTTTCTGTGGAGGGATCCTGTGAGTTGGATGCATGGCCATTTCTTGTAAATTTGACAAGTGATGTGATTTCTCGAACAGCATTCGGAAGCAACTATGAAGAAGGAAGGAGAATATTTCAACTCCAAAATGAACTAGCAAGTCTTACAAAACAATTAACACAGTCGGTTTACTTTCCGGGAAAAAGGTTTTTACCAACTAAAATAAACAAGAAGATTGAGAAAATTGACAAGGAAGTTGAAGCTTCATTAAAGATTATCATCAACAAGAGAGAGAAGGCGATGAAGGAAGACCACGGAGTTGCGAATCATGATCTGCTAGGTATTCTCCTGGAATCCAATTTCAGAGAGATTCAGCAACACGGTAACAACAAGAAATTTGGAATGAGTATTAAGGATGTGATTGAGGAATGTAAGCTATTTTATTTTGCTGGTAAGGAGACAACCTCAACTCTGCTTGCTTGGACAATGGTATTGTTGAGTAAGCACATAGATTGGCAAACAAGAGCTAGAGAAGAAATTCTTCAAGTTTTGGGTAACAACAAACCAGATTTCGACGGGATAAATCACCTTAAAGTGGTAAGTACTGTACTCCCTCCTTATGGTCTAAAGTGGGAAATATTTCATTAACCCGCCTTCAGATCTTATGAAAAATATAACGACAACATTCAATACTTTCTTGAAATTTCACGAGTTGATCAAAAAACCAGCTTCCAGAGAAATCCAACCTATAATTCAGCGACTAGGATTACCTCCTAATTTGGATTTTTATCTGTGTAAATACACATTTGTGCCTGGCTGTTGACATTTTGATTATACATGCATGAATACAAATGTGAACTTGTCAGAAAAGTCTTCAAAAATTAGATAAGCTAATAGAAAGAGATGATCCTAACTCATTTCTCAATGGAAATAGATCTGCTTGTGATAAGGCTAAAATCTAGTAAGAGTGAATGAAAGATATTGACCCTCTGAAGCATTGTCTATATTGTTTCAGAATTGATTCTCATCTCACCTTATAATGGGTATAAATCATATTGAAACTAATTTTCAATGCCACAGGTAACTATGATCTTATATGAGGTTCTTAGGTTATACCCACCGGGAGACACACTTCTTCGAACTGTTACCAAAGAAATGAGGCTTGGAAACTTAACATTACCAGCTGGAGTGCAACTTTCTCTGCCAATGATATTCATCCACCACGATCCTCAACTTTGGGGTGAAGATGTAACTGAGTTCAAACCAGAGAGATTTTCTGGAGGAGTTTCAAAAGCAACTAAGAATCAGCTCTCCTTCTTCCCCTTCGGATGGGGTCCCAGAATATGCATTGGACAAAATTTTGCTCTCTTAGAAGCCAAAATGGCATTGGCACTAGTTTTACAGAAATTTTGGTTTGAGCTGTCTCCGTCTTATGCTCATGCTCCTTTTCCAGTTACAACTATTCAACCACAATACGGTGCTCATTTAATTTTACATAAACTCCAGTAATGAAATTTATCATCAGTTCAATTTCATAGTATAAGATTTGGTTTCCCAAAAATAATGCAACTAATTTGCTGATATTCACCGTGTTAGATTTAATTAATAGGGATCTTCTAATTCAAATATTTTATTTATTATAAATGAGTTAAATAAATTTTATTTATTTATAAAATATAAATTTATAATATTATATATTATTAAAATATTTAAAAAAATAAATTCGTGGGTCGACTTGTGCTTGCGAGGGACTTTAATTCCTCAATTTATTTAGGCGTGTGGTGCTAAGCCAAATTGGGTAAGCTCGGTCCCTTTAACACCTTTATTTATATTATTGCTGATTGTTAAATAAATAAATAAATAATGTCATAAGATGTCTAAGCCCTGGGCAACCAGTTGCCAAGCACGTTCTATAATCGTCAAAGTTAGCTTTGCTGTGGAAATTCATAGTCTTTAATGATTAATAGAAAATGCTATTAATTCATCGTTAAGCCTTCGATCAAGATGCTTAATGGCCTTCTCAAAACTCTTCCTATCCTTTTGAATAAGCTAATCAATCATAAGCCAATCCTTTCGCGTAGATTTGATCTTCCTTTACCGTATGAACTGAGATGCTTTGCTTGATAATAAATGAAACGTGACCATTGACCAACTTAATCAATTTTTCTGATAACTCTAATAATTAGAGAAAATTCGCCCTAAAGAGAGAGATTATTGTTAACTTTTTATTTTACAATTGGAACATGCGTAATGCAGATTCCAATCGATTCGGTCCATCCGACCTCCAATTTGTATTATTTTGTAACTAATTTAATTTAATTTAGACAGATTTTACATTCCTATTTATAATAAATTATTCTAATCGTACTTGAATAGTAAATTTTAACAACGTGAAAATGTGAACGTGCATGATTGTGTTCAAAATGTGCAACAATTATTTAGAATAAAAGTGGTAAGCATGGAAAGCATTAGATTTATTTAATTAGATCGTCATCAAAGAATATACATGCAAGGACAGGCAAAGCAATAAAATAATTTCTTAATTGTTGTGAGGCTCCAGGCTCTTGATCGAGTTGAAACAATCTTGTAAGGAAGAATCTGTCTCTTCTCTCTGTGTTTTCAATGAAAATTGAGATTTCAGTTTGTTCCATAGCTTTCTCCTTTGCTTTTGCTATCATTATTGTAGCAATAGATGCGTGGAAACTACTGAATTGGGTATGGTTAAACCCAAATAAGCTAGAGAAGTACCTTAGACAGAAGGGTTTCTCCGGCAACTCCTACACATTCTTTCAAGGACACACCAAAGAGATTTCGAGGATGAGAAAAGAAGCATTAGGCAGACCCAAAAAGTTTTTCCAACGACATTGTGCTGCGAATTATGCTTTTTGAACATCGTTTTATCAGCAACTATGGTACGTATCCTCGCTACAAATGATGCATAGAACTCGATCTGGTAAGAGGTATAATAAATAACAGAGATGAGGCCCTGAAGGTTGCAACGATTACTTGTTGCGTCTATTAATGGAATCAAATTACAAAGAAATTTCAACAAAAGGAAGCCGAAGTTTGTATCCAAGAGGTTGCTTGAGGATGCAAGCTAGTCTATCTTGCTGGGCAGGAGAATACCGCATCATTGCTTTTATCTGCAATGGTTTTGTTAAGTGTGCATCCACATTGACAAGAACGCGCAAGAGAAGATGCTTTACAAGTTTTTGGTAGTGAGGTACCGAAATTCGATTATCTAAACCAGTTGAATGTAGTAACCCAAATTCTATACGAGGTACCAAGGTTATATCCACCAGCAGCTTTGCTTAGCCGAACTAATGTGAAGGAGACAAAGATAGGAGAACTAGTTCTACCACCTAGAATCCTGTTTTCAGTGCCTTATTGTAGTTCATCGGGATGAAGAACATTGGGGTGAGGTGCAAAAGAGTTCAAGCAAGATAGATTTCTGAAGGAGTCCCAAAGGCATCAACGAATAATCAAGTCTCATTCTTCCCGTTTGGTTGGGGTCCTCGAATTTGCATTGGACAGAACTTTCCTATGATGGAAGCAAAACTGGCGTTGGCAATGATTGTGAATATGATTCAAATTATTAAGTAAAATTTGATTAGTTTTAATAGTTAAAAGTTAGTTAAGTTTAGTTAATAAAAGTTAAAAGAAAAATAAATTAAGTAAATAGTTTAATTAATTAAATAGTTTATCTTTTTAGTTTAAAAATAGTTAAAATTATTAATAATAATAGTGATTTATTAATACGATGTTTTAAATAAATATTATCTCGTACAAAAAATAAGATTCAAATTAATATAACAAAAAACAAAAATTATTTCATAAATTCATCATTGTTTTCTTTTTCTTCTTATTTTTGAATTGTTTTAATAAGTTTCTTCAAATTTTTATTTTATTTTTTTTGAGTGTTTAAATCTTAATTTTCAACAATAATTCTGCAAAATTTATCTTTCCAGGTTACCCTGATGTATGTCCATGATCTGCTCGTAGAGTAATTGTATATCTACAGCATGGTGCTCATGTTATTTTGCTCAGACTTCAGTATGTTTGTACAGTTACATTACTACCAAAAAACAATAATATAGGAATTAATAAATATGGCGTGTCACTTAACCTGATATAGTAGTCTTCCCAGTTAAATATACAAGTACAATAAATAACATGTCTTACATCACATTCCCCATTTAGAGTCAGGTGCCTTTCCATCATCAAATTACATATAAATAAGCCTATATAAATCCTTAAGAATTCTAATTTTATATTGTTTAACATGGACATCTGTTGGTTTTTCCTTCAATTTCTTCCATTTTATAAGTGCTGTGATGGCGTACACGCACGTTAAGGAAATAGAAGATTTTGCTCTACATGGACGAAGTACGCTGTGAGTTAGACTACAGGGGCACTAGTATTAACCGAAAATGTTTCTGGTTAACCGAATACGTTTCTAGCAGAGAAAACATATGCGATTATATTTGTTCACGGGTTTAAGATTTCACTCGAGAAATCTTGTCATACATACATAATTTTATGAACACTTATGGTTGTCTTAGGCTGCAATGGGTGCGCAAAGAACTGGACCAAACGTACTAATTGAGATTGGACAGTGGTATTTATGTAACTTGAATGTTTTATGTATCCGAAACTGGTAGCTCCTGCACCTAAAAATTATATTTGGGAGGCTGAATTAAGTATTAAAATTAAACATAATTTCCTTTTTCACATGATACGTTTCTTTTACAGAAGGAAGGGTTTGAGTTGTTAAATAAGATTTTCTTTTCATAGAAAGGAAAGACTTGGATTACTTCGGATTAAACTTTTTAATTTATCCACATTTGGTAATTACTATATTGATTTCTACTTTTGGATTTGAATTTGTAAATAGAAAAAAAAAAAAAGGGCTGTATTTACTAAATATATTTGATTGAATTTAATTAATTGTTTTATAAGACAAGACAACCTGGGCTGGCAGGCCAGTAACCACGCCACTGCCTAATGCCCTATTCCGACATCAATTGGCTTTTAGGGCAACTACACAAAATCATTCGAAATCAAAATCTTTTACGATTTCTTTTACAGGTTTTAGGTTGTTTCTTATAAGTCAATCTCCCTTCTCCTTCAGTGAAAATGGAGATTTCATTGGTCCAAGGCTTTTCTCCTTTGCTTTTGCCACCATTATTCTAGCAATATGTGCATGGAAGCTTGTGAATTGGGTATGGTTAAAGCCAAAGAAGCTAGAAAAGTTACTTAGACAGAAGGGTTTCTCCGGCAACTCCTACAAACTGTTACATGGAGACAGAGAGAGATTTCCAGGATGAGAAAGGAAGCAACAAGCAGACCCATCAGTGTTTCCGACAATATTGTGTCGCGAATTCTTCCTTTCGAGCGTCATATCATCAAGAAGTACGGTATGTTTCCTCGTATACAATTGATACATAAAACTCTTATATTACAAAAAATATTTTATTTAAAATACTATGTAAATTCTATGATTAATGAAGCTTTAGGTACAACGATCTACTTGCTTATTAATTGATTTGTGATTTAAATTGCTTTTCTTCTCTTCTCTTCCATCCTTCCATTCAAAAACAATCTTTGCTTCTATTTCTTCAACAAAATACCCGTATGTCAGGACTAAGATTTTCCCATTCCCAACTTTGCATGACGCTGGAAAAAGACACAGCAATTTCTATGTCAATTAATTTTTTAAAAGTGCAGGTAAGAATTCATTCACTTGGATTGGTCCAACGCCAAGCATAATCATCACAGATCCCAATCTGATAAGGGAAGTTATTTACAAGCATCAAATCTTTCAAAAACCCAACAGAAACCCTCTTGGTAGGTTGGTCGTGCATGGAATGGCCTTATACGAGGGTGGTCAATGGTTTAAAGTCAGAAAAATCGTCAACCCAGCGTTCTATCTGGACAAGTTAAAGATGTAATTCTATCTTCAATGTTCATTTCACATTCACGCAAAGACACAGAGTATATTGATTATTTTGCAACTCAATTGAGAGATTTTGGGTTACTCCTGAGACAATGGTTTGAGTTTTGTAAAATTAATTTCTAGAACATTTCAAAGGACTTGATTCTATGCTATGACTCCACTTTGAGTTTCCAATAACTTTTCTGAGGTTGAAAAAGCTTCTTTGACATCTCTTGTATAGAAGTGTACTCAAGAATTCAATGTTGAGCAATTCAGTTGACATTTTTCTTCCATTTCCTTTTTTTTTCTTTTCTTTTCTTTTTTTCTCCTTTACAGGATATGTTGCCTGAAATTTATACAAGTTGCAGGGATATGGTAGAGAAATGGAAGATATCAGTCTCCAAGGAAGAATTATGCGATTTAGATGTGTGGCCTGATATTCAAAATTTGACAGCGGATGTGATTTCTCGGACAGCATTTGGCAGCAACTCTGAAGAGGGAAGAAAAATATTTGAACTTCTCAAAAAGCAAGTTAGACTTTTGACTGAATCTTTGCAGTATGTTTATATCCCTGGATGGAGGTAACGTCTTGGATTTTTTATCTAGGGTTTACAAATTGGATTGGATATGTTGCTGTGCCAGGGCGGAGCTTCGAGTGTTTGCAGAAAGCACTTCCATATAGAGGGGAAAAACACAAAACAAAACAAAACCATTTTAAAACAAAATGTTTATTAAGACGGTAAGATAATATTATTGATATAATAAAATTATTTAATTAATAAATTATAAAAATATATTTATTAATAATAAATAAAAAAAATTAATAAAAAATTTTATAAATTTTTTTTATTAAATTAAACGATAAAATTTTTTATTAATTTTTTTATTTATTATTAATAAATATATTTCTCTTTATTTCGTTAATTCAATCCTCCCATCTTAACGTGTACAAGACTTTCTAGTGTTTTTTTTTCTAATTTTAAAAGGGTATTTGAGTATTTCTACCAAATATTGTCGGAGATTTTGACGACCGCCTGAAAATGGTCTAATTTGACAGTTTAAAAAGCACTTTTGCCTGCTGAAGAATTTGATCTTAGAGAATTGTTTACTTGCAGGTGTCTGCCTACCGCTACGAATAGAAAAGTGAAAAGCGGTCATAATGAAATGCAAAAACTGATAAGAGGCATCATAAATGAAAGAGAGGAGGCCCTGAAAGTTGGAAAAGCCAGCAATGACGACTTATTGGGTCTATTAATGCAATCGAATTACAAAACAATTCAACAAAAGGAAACTGGAACGATTATCGAAGAGGTTATAGAGAAATGCAAGCTGTTCTATCTTGCTGGGCAGGAGACTACTGCATCCTTGCTTTTATCGACAATGTTTTGTTAAGTGTGCATCCACATTGGCAAGAACGCGCAAGAGGAGAAGTTTTTCAAGTTTTGTGGAATAAAATACCGAAATTTGGTGATCTTCACCGGTTGAAAGTAGTAACCCAAATCCACCTGCGGCTTTGCTTGACCGAACTGACGTGGAGGAGACTAAGCTAAGAGAAATTTTTCTACCACCTGAAATCCTGTTCTCAGTGTCTATTATTCTAGTTCATCGTGATGAAGAATATTGGGGTGAAGACGCAAAAGAGTTCAACCCAGATAGATTTTCTGGAGTTCAAAGGCATCAAAGAATAATCAAGTCTCATTCTTCCCATTCAGATGGGGCCCTCGAATCTGCATTGGACAAAACTTCGCACTGATGGAAGCAAAACAGGCTTTGGCTATGATTCTACAAAATTTCTCTTTCCGGCTTTCTCCAACTTATGTCCATGCTCCTGCTCGTGGGATAACTATGTATCCACAGTATAGTGCTCACATGATTTCACACAAAATTTAGTACTTTGTACCATTGAATTGTCTCTCAAATATTGAATAATAAACATGTGGGATGGATAACTTTATTTTAGTCATTGATATATATGATTCAAAGTCTTAACAAGTACTTAGGTATCACAAGTGATTGAGAACTCATATCATCTAATCTGTAGAAATTTATATTACCTGAATTTATTGAATAAGAACTAAAGTCGCAGCAACAAATTTGTATTTAGTTTTAGAGCAATAATGAGTTGCTACAACAGAATTCTAAAACAGAGTTCAAACCTTGTACGAGGGTGACCAATGGTATGAAGTCGGAAAAATCCTCAACCCAGCGTTCCATCTGGACAAGTTAAAGTTCTATTGTTATACTCAATGTTCATTTCCGTATGCACAAAGACGCAGATTACATAAATTATTTTGCTACTCAACTGAGAGAGTTTAGGTTACTCTTGAGACAATGGTTTGAGTTTTGCAAAATTAAATTCTCGAACATTTCAAAGGACATGGTTCTATACTGCGTCTTCACTTTGAGTTTGCAGTTTTAACTTTTCTGAGGTTAAAAAAGCTTCTTTGAAATCCTCTTATTTAGAAGTGCACTCGAAAATTGGAGTTGAGCAATTCGTTTGACGTTTTTCTTCCATTTCTTTTTCATTTTTCCCTGTACAGGATATATTACCTTATACTCAAATTTTGACACCGGATGTGATTTCTCGGACAGCATTAGGCAGCAACTTTGAAGAGGGAAGAAAAATATTTGAACTTCTCAAAAAGCAAGTTCAACTTTTGGCTGAATCTTTGCAGTATATTTGCATAACCGAATGGAGGTAAAGCATATCAACGTCGATTTCTTATATAGTTTTTACAAATTGAATTCGATACGTTGCTGTGTCAATGTGTACTTTCGGCTGTTTACAGAAAGTACTTCCAAATAGAGGAAAAAAAGTAACCAATTCATGTTAAAAGAACAAATTTGATGATTTCAACCAGTTGAAAGTAGTAACCCAAATTCTATACGAGGTATTCAGATTACATCCACCAGGAGCTTCGTTTACCCGAAGTAAGGTGAAGGAAGCAAAGCTAGTAGAAACTGTTCTACCCACTGGAATCATGTTTCCATTGCCGCTAATTCTAGTTCATCTTGATCAAGAAAATCGGGGTGATGATTCGATGGAGTTGAACCCAGATAGATTTTCCCAAGGAGTTTCGAAGGCATCAAAGAATAATGTTTTTAAGCCTCATTTTTCCGGCTCAGTTGTGCATTGGACAAAACTTCGCCATGTGGAAGCAAAAATGGGTTCGACCATGATTCTGCAAAATTTCTCTTTCTAGTTTTCCCCGCTTGTCCATGCTCCTCTATGGTGCTCGTATGATTTTGCACAAAATTTAACATGGGAACCGTTAAATTTCCACTACAATCAGTGATTTATGAATTATTCAGTTAAAATCTCAAAGTGAGATTCGATCACAATGTGTAATCGAAAACATGTTTGAAAATTTCCAATGGACCTCTATAAACCTCTAAAATTAATGAATAATGTTTAACAATTTTAAATCTTTCATATTGGTATCCAAAATGTGTGTTAAATAATCAAAACCAAAACCATAGGTACAAAAATGTAAAACTGTAAACTATACTACTATTATTCATTAATTCCATAAGTGTGGGGATTCATTCAAAATTTGTAAAGTTCGATGTGACTGTTTCAACTTGCAGGGGTATTTCTGTAAAACTATTAGTACTTTGGTCAACTTGTTTAAAAAAAAAAACTTGGTCACTTCTATAAAAAGGGTTGCAAGAGGGGAAGTTTTTGGCAATAAAATACCGACATTTGATGCTCTGAGCAAGCAGCAAGTTGTAACCCAAATTGGTACAAGAAGTACTGCATGCATGTGAGGGCAACTTCACTTATTTTTTAAAAAATTATTTAAAATTTTTTTATATATTTAAAATATTATTTAACATATATTTTAATTTTTTTTGATACAATTTAAATTTTTTATTATGTATTTTAAATACTGTTTAAAATTTATTTTATATATTTTAATTTTTTTTTAATTTTAAAATTTTATAAAAATTATTTTAAATTTAATACATACAATTTTTTTAAAAAATAATAATATCTATAGGCATCATAGCTAAATCCTGTTCACCTGAACTAATGTGAAGGAAACAAAGCTAGGAGAACTTGTTCTACCACCAGGAGTCACGCTTTCAATGCCAATAATTCTAGTTCATCGTCCAACCCAGAGAGATATTATGGAGGAGTCTCAGCGGAATCAAAGAAAGATACTGTATATTTTAAAATTAGTGATCCCAAGATTTAATTTCTTCTTTTAATTGCTCACGTTACCTGTGCTATTTTAAAATTATTGTTTACTTTTAAGTAGGACATGATTAAGAAAAATTAATTGGATTTCGTGTATTTGCAACCAACATTTCTATTAAGAAAAGATACTGTATATTTTAAAAATTACATATGCCAAGATTTCATTTCTTCTATTAATTGCTCACGTTATATGCGCCGGGTTGGTATTTACTTCTCTGTGAGATTAAGAAAGTTAGTGATCTAATTAATGGAAGTTTAGTAGCCATTAAAGAATTAAGAATCTGGCTATAAAACTATGGGCTGTTTATCTGGCTGAAATCATTTTACAAGTTAAGAATCTCTCTCTTCTTTCTTTGCGATCAATGAAAATGGAGATTACAGTTTGGCACAGCATGTTCTCTTTTGCAACCATTTTTCTAACAATATGTGCGTGGAAGTTACTGAATTGGCTGTGGCTAAAGCCAAAGAAGCTAGAGAAGTACCTTAGACAGAAGGGTTTCTCCGGAAACTCCTACAAACTCTTTCATGGTGACATGAAAGAGATTTCCAGGATGACAATAGAAGCAATGAGCAAACCCATCAGCCTTTCCGACGATGCTGTTTCCCGAATCTTACCATTCCAGAATCATACCATCTGCAAGTACGGTATGTGCCCTGCCCTCCCTGCAAATTGTTAGCTTTAAAAGCCTCTATATATTTACCAAATAACAATTTTTTTTTTTTAAAAAAAAAAAAGTCTTAGATTTGATTTGTACAATGTCCTAGAAACTTTGAAATGCCATGGTAAAGGGGTTGGGCTAGCCAGCTCTCATGAAAATGAGGCTCGTGAAGGCCAGCGAAGTTGGACCGAACTTTAATAACCAAAAAAAAAAAAAAAAAAAGGTAAGTAGTCCAACATGGCTCAAAAGTCAGCTAGCTCCCCACGAGCTGTGCACTTAATTTAATCTACAAATTTTAATTATTTAATAATTTTTAAAAAATATTTTTCAATATTGTGGGACAAGTTCAAGACCCACAAATCTAGACTCAACTTATGGTGGGATTTGGTGCTTCAGCTCGACCCAACCTTTAAATAGGTTAGATTGGACCTACAATATTCAGACGCCCAGTCGACCACATTTTTGCCACCTGTAGATTTTTATGATTTAGGATTTGAATTAAAAATCTTGAGATTTACAATTTGTTAGCAAATAATAGAAGATTAAACCTAACTAACGATTAATTAATTTGCGAGAAATGCAGGTAAGAACTCTTTTATGTGGTATGGTCCAACTCCAAATATAAACATTACAGACCCCAATTTGATAAAGGGAAATTATGTGTACGCATGAAATTTTTCGTAAGCCCGGGAGTAACCCTCTTGGCAAGTTAGTTGTTCAGGGGATGGCCTTGTACTACGACGATCAATGGAGTAAAGTCAGAAAAATCGCCAATCCAGCTTTCCATATGGAAAAGTTAAAGGTTTCATCTTACTTTTTTTTTAAAAAAAAAAAAAAATGTTCATTAATCTAACTCACATACTAATTACGAGTAAACTGTTCTGTGATATTCATTACTCAAACGTTATAACTATTATTCTGATCATTCTAAAATATGTCAAAAGGCCTGTGATATCCGAGGCAGCAAAAGGATTATTAGAGTACTTTACATATCTAAGAGCATTCAGGTAGGCTGTAATTAACAACTGCACTGATATATCTTCTCATGTTACAGGTCTATATATGCATTAATCTGAATCTTGATTAAACAAAAACTAAAGATCATATTATTATGCAAAATTAAAACGATGAACATTACGATCCTGTTATTTAGATCATAATATTATTATGCAAAACTAAAGATCCTGTTATTTAGAAGTGTACCACTCAAAAATTCAAGTCGAGCAATTCAGTTGACATTTCTTTTCTTTTCTTTCATTGTACAGGATATGTTACCTGAAATCTATACAAGTTGTAGCGACATGGTAGAGAAATGGAAGATTTTACTCTCCAGGGAAGAATCGTGTGATTTAGACGTGTGGCCTGATATTCAGAATTTGACAGCGGATGTGATTTCTCGGACAGCATTTGGCAGCAACTTTGAAGAGGGAAGAAAAATATTTGAAATTCTCAAGAAACAAGTTCAACTTATGACTGAATTTTTGCTGAATGTCTACATCCCTGGATGGAGGTAAAGTAGACCAACTTCGACTTTTTTATCTACAAATTGGATTGGATATGTTGCTGAGCCAGGGTGTAGTTTCGAGTGTTTGCAGAAAGCACTCCCAAATAGAGGAAATAAAAGCAGAATCAAATCAAAAGAAAAACTTGTTAAAATAACTACTTTCAAGTGTTTTTCTAGTTTTTATTTTTTATTTTTTGTTTTTAATTTGAATCAAGCTTTATGATATATTATCGGAGATTTTGGCGACCTGCTGAAAATGGTTTAATTTGACAGTTTAGAAAGCACTTTTGCCTACTGAAGAATTTCATCTCAGAGAATTGTTTACTTGCAGGTTTTTGCCTACCGCATCGAAGAGAAAATTGAAAAGCAATTATAATGAAATTCAAAAACTGATCAAAGGCATCATAAATAAAAGAGAGGAGGCACTCAGAGTTGGAAAAGCCAGCAATGATGACTTATTGGGTCTATTAATGGAATCAAATTACAAAGCAATTCAGCAAAAGGAAGCAGGAATGAGTTTTCGGGAGGCGATTGAGGAATGCAAGCTATTCTATCTTGCCGGGCAGGAGACAACAGCATCTTTGCTTTTATCGACAATGGTTTTGTTAAGTGTGCAACCACATTGGCAAGAACGCGCAAGAGAAGAAGTGTTTCGAATTTTTGGGAGTAAAGTACCGACACTTGACGCTCTGAACAAGTTGAAAGTTGTAACCCAAATTCTATACGAGGTACTCAGGTTATATCCGCCATCAGCTTTGTTTGAACGAACTAATATCAAGCAGACCAAGGTAGGAGAACTTGTTCTACCACCTGGAGTCCTGTTTTCAATGCCAATAATTCTAGTTCATCGTGATGAAGAATATTGGGGTGATGATGCAAAAGAGTTCAACCCAGATAGATTTTCTGAAGGAGTTTCAAAGGCATCAAAGAATAATCAAGTCTCATTCTTCCCATTCAGTTGGGGTCCTCGAATCTGCATTGGACAAAACTTTGCTCTGATGGAAGCAAAACTGGCCTTGGCAATGATCCTGCAAAATTTCTCATTCCAGCTTTCTCCAGCTTATGTCCATGCTCCTGCTCGTATGATAAATCTATATCCGCAATATGGTGCTCCCATGATTTTACACAAACTTTAGTATCTTTGCACCGTTGAATTGTCTCCCATTATTCTGAACAAATAAAAAGAGTTGATTTATATATATTATATAATAAATATATAGAATGGATCACTTTCAACTATAGACTGGCCTTTGAGATATATGATCCTAACTTGGGTACCACAAAAAGTCAGGTCATATCCACCAGCAGCTTGGCATACCCGAGCTAATGTGAAGGAGACAAAGCTAGAAGAAATTGTTCTACCACCTGGAATCCAATGCACCGGTAGCTATTGAACCGGATCTAAGCTTGTTACCCGGATAGGATCGGACCAGTACAAACAGAGCCCAGCTCGAACTTGCCAACTTGAGTTAAGTGAACAACCAAAAAAAATTTGATAAAATAAATTTTATTTTAATTATCGTAGAAAAGAAAGATTGAAAATGGAAATAAACAAATTTAGGGCAGTTCCCTGAATTAAAACATGAGTGTAAAACATGTAAAACCTTGAGGCTACCCCATGAATCATCATCAACTGTTGGCCGGGTGAAATTGAGATCCCGCATGAACAAAGTAAGCAAGAACCCATTTGGATCGGCCATAAAACCATATACCATCAAATGAAATTTGAATAAATGTACAAAACCTTTCCTTTTAGTCGCAGCAAGATACCATCAAATGAAATTTAAATAAATGTATAAGACCTTTCCTTTCAGTTGCAGCAAGATCCAGGCTTGCTGGCTGATGCAGAAAACAGAGAGGAATTAAACTTGATTTATGCCAGCAACGGAACCAGGGCGCCACTACACGCTCGGCTCTCTCATCGGCAATGAACAAAACCCTAATGCTTCCGTGGATCTTATAGCAAGGCACGGAATCCTTGAATTGTCTCGATTGCCCTTCTTGGGCTTCACTTGGGCCTAATTCCATTACAATTTACATAAAATGGGCCTAAAATAAATTTATCGTAATTTATTTCTTGAATAATGATATTCAGGTGCAGAATAAGAGGCAGATAACCAGTTAGACAAATAGTTGGTTTCACTTCTGTATGCGTTCTTATCAATGTTCTTTGAAGACAACCAATGCTGCTGCTATGTAGAATGTCACAGTTGCTACCCGAAACATCTGAAATTTGCTAGGAATGGGATTGTGATGGCACTACATGTTATCAATAATACAAGTGTAACATTGTAAGTTAAAAGGCATATTTGCAACATATAATCATCATCTAGAATCAGTTTGCACAACAGCTGAAAGTTATGACCTCTACTGAGAAACCAGCCAGTATGCTCTTATTCCATAAGTTAATGTAGCAGATCAAAAGATGGCACACAGCAAGAATTTGATGCAATAAAATCCCAATTATATACCTCCAATATATGTTAGTATTGCTGCCCTCATGGTTCCGGTGATCCAAAGCAATAGGGTGGCCACACCTGATGGCAAAAGCACAAGTGATTTACATGATAAAACTGATTAAAAAAAAAAATAAATGCTCTGGTATGGAAATTCCTGGAAAAGTAAAGCAGGTTGTTTTAGCGCATGTACTACCACTCTGTGCATGTACATTTGTATCCTGAACCATGAAAATGGTAAACAAACTGATTAAAAAATCTCAAAAATTTTTAAAGAACTGCTTCAACCAATTAATGAGTCATTAGAACGTTGTCCTTCCTGTTGAAGTTATGCAAAACGACAAAACATCAGCTAATGTTGTGCATATGAATGATGTGGAAGACAAATCTGAATCGGGCTACAACTCAGCTGACATAAGGACAAACAAATGGAGAGAAGAAATGGACATATTCATCTGCAAAAACAGCTACTGCTAGAGCCATTCTTTGTTGTACTGTCCTTGTAACAAACTTTTATCCTAGGGCTCCAATTATTCCAAGCAGTGTACAGGTGTAGGCAGATAAAGTCCAGGTTTCTTGTTTTCCAATTCACTCGTGTATATATTAAAACTCTGTTGTAATATTTCATTATGATGAAGTAGAAAAGACCATCCAAATTCATCAACTTCAACTCTTCCATTTCAAGTATCACAAGCTTCTGCCACACGTTCACTGTGTTTCCTAGATCAATATATAAACAGGTGGACAGATAGCAAAGTCTTCATATATATAGATTGAATAATAAACATATAGAATGGAAAACTTTATTTTAGTCTTTGAGATATATGACTCAAAGTCTTAATAAGTATTAGGTATCACAAGTAATTCAGAACTCGTATCATCTAATCTGTAGAAATTTATATTATCTTAATTTATTGAATAAGAGTTAAAGTTGCAGCAATAGTTTTGTATTTAGTTTTACAGCAATAATGAGTTGCTACAACAGAATTCTAAATTGAGTACAAACCTTGTACGAGGGTGATCAATGGTTTGAAGTAAGAAAAATCCTCAGTCCAGTGTTCTGGACAAGTTAAAGGTTTAATTCAGTCCTCATTGTTCATTTCACATGTGCACAAAGACACAGATTAAATAAATTATTTTGCTACTCAATCGAGAGAGTTTTTGGTTACGCTTGAGACGATGGTTTGAGTTTTGCAAAATTAGATTCTCGAACATTTCAAAGGCCTAGGTTCTATACTGCAACTTCACTTTGAGTTTGCAGTTTTAACTTTTCTGAGATTAAAAAAGCTTCTTTGAAGTCCTTTTATTTAAAGTGCACTCAAAAATTGAAGTTGAGCAATTCGGTTGACATTTTTCTTCCATTTCTTCACCCCCCACCCCTTTTTTTTTTTTCTTGTACAGGATATGTTACCTTATGCAAGGTGTAGCGACATGGTAGAGAAATGGAGGATTCTGGTCTCGAGGGAAGAATCGTGTGATTTAGATGTGTGGCCTGACATCCAAATTTGACAGCGGATGTGATTTTTCGGGCAGCATTTGCCAGCAACTTTGAAGAGGGAAGAAAAATATTTGAACTTCTCAAAAAGCAAGTTCAACGTTTGGCTGAATCTTTGCAGTATGTTTACATAACCGAATGGAGGTAAAGTATACCAACTTCGATATTTTATCTAGTTTTTACAAATTGAATTCGACATGTTGCTGAGCCAAGGTGTACTTTCGAGTGTTTACAGAAAGTACTTCCGAATAGAGAGAAAAAAAAAATACAATTCAAAAGAAACGTTTGCTAAATAACAAATTTTATGACTTGAACCAGTTGAAAGTAGTAACCCAGATTCTATACGAGGTATTCAGATTATATTCACCAGGAGCTTCGTCTACCCGAAGTAATATGAAGGAAGCAAAGCTAGGAGAAACTGTTATACCACCTGGAATCATGTTTTCATTGCCACTAATTATAGTTCATCGTGATCAAGAAAATTGGGGTGATAATGCGATGGAGCTCAATCCAGATAGATGTTCCAAAGGAGTTTCAAAGGCATCAAAGAATAACGAAGTCTCATTCTTCCAGTTCAGTTGGGGTCCTTGAATATGCATTGGACAAAACTTCGCCATGATGTAAGCAAAACTTGCTTTGAAAATGATCCTGCAAAATTTCTCTTTCCAGTTTTCACCGCTTGTCCATGCGCCTGCTCCTAGGATAACTGTATATCCACAGTATGGTGCTCATATGAGTTTGCACAAAATTTAGTTTGTGTACAGTTAAATTGCCCCTGAAATAAATAAATTTATGAATTAATGAGTGTGGTGCATGTCTTCAGTTAAAATTTCAAGGTGAGATTCGTTCACAATGTGTAATCAAAAAACATGTCTGAAAATTTTGAATGGAACCGAAACCTCTAAAATTAACGAATAATGTTTAACAATTTTAGATCTTTCATAGTGGTCTCCAAAGTACGTGTTCAAGAATCAAAACCAAACCCATAGGTACAAATAAGCAAGACTGTAAACTATACAACCATTATTCATTAATTTCATAAGTGTGGGGACTCATTTATAATTTGAAAACTTTGAGTTCCAACTGAAATTTTCTTGAGTTTGGGTCAAAAAAGTCGTGATCTAAACTAGTGTTTTTAAGTATTTTTGTTAATATATATATATATATATATATTTATTTTAATTATTTTAATTAAAAAATATCTTTATCATTTTTATAAAAAAGATTATAAAATTGGTCATTTAGAAACATTTCCTATAAAAAATCTCAGTCTCTTTTTTACTCAGTCACTGTCTTGAGGGAAAATGGTGAGTTCAGTTTGGTCCATGGCTTCCTTCATCGCTTTTGCCACAATTGTTCTAGCAATTTGTTCATGGAAGCTACTGAATTGGGTATGGTTAAAGCCGAAGAAGCTAGAAAAGTACCTCAGACAGAAGGGTTTCTCCGGCAACTCCTACAAACTGTTTCACGGAGACACGAAGGAGATTTCCAGGATGAGAAAGGAAGCAACAAGCAGACCCATCAGCATTTCCGACGATATTGCATCGCGAGTTCTTCCTTTCGAGCATCATATCATCAGCAAGTACGGTATGTATCCTCCTTTACAATTGATACATAAAACTCTTATATTTTATCCAAAATACTATGTAAATTCTCTGATCAGTTAAGCTCTAGGAACAACGATCTTCTTGCTCGGTAGTTGATTTGTGATAAAAATTGCTTCTCTTCTCTTCCATCCTTCCATTTTATATCAGAGAATACAAGAGGAAAATAGGGGGAGATATGTTTGGTTTCCGATCCAAAAGCACCCTTTACTCTTTTGAAGAGTAAATGTAATTTACATTCATAGACAACATGAATCCAAAAACTGTTGTGACAAGTAGGAGAGACACGTTTTCCAAAGGGTTAAAATATAATTTGATGAATCAATTTCTTAATTATAATAATTTTACTTCTTCAATTAACCTGTGCCTTGCAACCATATTATTTTAGTTATGACCCGCCAAAGACTGAAAAATGATAAGTTCCTAGCGTTCTTGCATATTCTTATTCTTTCCATGTGTTTCCGAGAGAGAAAAAAAAAAAAAAAACTAAATACTCGCATGTCAGGACAAGATTTTTCCAGTCCCCACTCAAGATTTTCATGTTCTGCGGAAGTGAAGCGGCTAAGCTTATCTCTTCGCACGACTTTCTAAATTTGAATTTCTTTTTCTTATAATTTCGTTTTTATAAGGTGTGTTTATTTTTATTACAAACCAACTTTATAAGTTCTCTTGTAAGTTAACATTTTTACTCATGTGGATCAAACTAATGGAAGAGCAAAGCTATTAGTTAATTTTCATAAAAGTGCAGGTAAGAATTCATTTATTTGGATTGGTCCAACGCCAAGCATCATCATCACAGATCCCAGTTTGATAAGGGAAATTTTGTACAAGCATGAAATCTTTCAAAAACCCCAGAGAAACCCTCTGGGTAGGTTGATCGTGTATGGTATGGCCTTGTACGAGGGTGAGCAATGGCATAAAGTCAGAAAAATCCTCAACCCGGCGTTCCATATGGACAAGTTAAAGGTTTAATTCTATCTTCAATGTTCATTTCACACACATACAAAGACACAGAGTATATTAATTATTTTGCTAATAAATTAAGAGAGTTCAAAGGAATTGGTTCAATACTTGGACTCCACTTTGAGTTTTGCAGTTTTAACTTTTCCGAGGTTAGAAAAACTTCTTTGAAATCCTCTTACTGAGAAGTGTCTCAAAAATTCAGTTGATATTTTTCTTCCTTTTTTTCACAACAGGATATGTTACCTGAAATTTATACAAGTTGCAGCCACATGGTAGAGAAATGGAAGATTTTAGTCTCCTACAAAGATTCGTGTGACTTTGATGTGTGGCCTGATATTCAAAATTTGACAGCGGATGTGATTTCCCGGGCAGCATTTGGCAGCAATTTTGAAGAGGGAAGAAAAATATTTGAACTACTCAAAAAGCAAGTTAAACTTTCAACAGAATCTTTGCAGTATGTTTACATCCCTGGATGGAGGTAAAGTAAACCAACTTCGATTTTTTTATCTGGGGTTTACAAATTGGATTGGATAGGTTGCTGAGCCAGGGTGTAGTTTCGAGTGTTTGCAGAAAGCACTTCCAAATAGAGGGAAAAAAGACAAAACAAAACAAAACCAATTCAAAAGAAACGCTTGTTATATTAACTGGTGTGTTTTTTCTAGTTTTAAAAAGGTATTTGAGTATTTCTATGAAATATTGTCGGAGATTTTGGCAACCAGCTGAAAATGGTTTAATTTGACAGTTTTAAAAACAATTTTGCCTACTGAAGAATTTCATCTCAGAGAATTGTTTCCTTGCAGGTTTTTGCCTACTTCAACGAATAGAAAAGTGAAAGGCAATTATAATGAAATGCAAAAACTGATAAAAGGCATTATAAATAAAAGAGAGGAGGCACTGAAAGTTGGAAAAGCCAGCAATGATGACTTATTGGGCCTATTATTGGAATCAAACTGCAGAACAATTCAGCAGAAGGAAGCTGGAATGAGTATCCAAGAGGTGATTGAGGAATGCAAGCTATTCTATCTTGCCGGGCAGGAGACTACTGCATCCTTGCTTGCATCGACAATGTTTTTGTTAAGTGTGCATCCACATTGGCAAGAAAGCGCAAGAGAAGAAGTGTTTCAAATTTTTGGGAGCAAAGTACCGACAGTTGACGCTCTGAACAAGTTAAAAGTTGTAACCCAAATTCTATACGAGGTACTCAGGTTATATCCGCCATCAGCTTCGCTTGTACGAACTAATATCAAGCAGACCAAGGTAGGAGAGCTTGTTCTACCACCTGGAGTCATGTTTGCAATGCCAACAATTCTAGTTCATCGTGATGAAGAATATTGGGGTGAAGGTGCAAAAGAGTTCAACCCAGATAGATTTTCTGAAGGAGTTTCCAAGGCATCAAAGAATAATCAGGTCTCATTCTTCCCATTCAGTTGGGGCCCTCGAACCTGCATTGGACAAAATGTTGCACTGATGGAAGCGAAACTGGCCATGGCAATGATCCTGCAAAATTTCTCATTCCAGCTGTCTCCAACTCATGTCCATGCTCCTGCTCGTATGATAAATCTATATCCGCAGTATGGTGTAAACATGATTTTACGCAAACTCTAGTGTCTTTGTACCGAGCCCCTGAATTGCCTCTATTGCCCCTCGTGGGTTCGCTTGGGCCTTTGGACTTTTTAGATCCGTTACGGTTTAAATAAAATGGACCTTCAAAGTAAATTTTTTTCTGGAATCTGTTGAGAAACTTGTCTTTTCAATATTATTACTACTATTTGATTCTCTACACACAGATTCTTTTTTATTTTTTTATTATGAAGGTTAATTTGACAATAATTGATTTGATTCTTTTTTTATTTTTTTATTATGAAGGTTAATTTGACAATAATGGATTTGATATCAAGCATGTAACCAGTGATCAATCAAGCACAAGAGAGTAATATTTATCATTCACCACATAATTGAAAAAAGAAAAAGGATTAATAAATCAATTGCATTAACAACTCTTTTTTCTGTATATTGAATAAAAAAATACATAGAACTACAAGAAAAAAAAATATATATCCCAGTTGATGTATAAGATCAAAAGACTTGGTGAACTATCAAAAATGTGAAGAACAATAACTTGCAATGTACAGCAGCATCTAACTTGTGTTAGCATATTGATCTACATGCAATATTTCTTCAAATTATTAGACAAAAAGGAATTCCTGCAAATGCAAACATAAGGAATGATTAGTTGCACATTTATATGGCTGCTGGATATCAGATGCCGAATAAAGAGGCAGTTAACTAGTTAAACAGTGGTTGGTGTCACTTTTGTCTGTGGTATCAATGTTCTTTGAAGAAAACCAATGTTGTTGCTGTGTAGAATGTCACACTTGCAACCCGAAACATCTCGAGTTTGCTAGGAAACCAATGGTGCTATAAGTTATCAATAATACAAGTGTAAAATTGTAAGTTAAAAGCCATATTTGCAACATATGACGTCAATCATCGTCTAGAATCAGTTTGCACAACACCTGAAAGTTATGACCTATATTGATAGACCAGCCAGTATGCTCTTATTCCATAAATTAATGTAGCAGATCAACAGATGGCACACATCAAGAATTTAATGCAATAAAATCCCAATTATATACCTCCAGTGTGTAAGTATTGCAGCACTCATGGTCTCAGTGAACCAAAGCAATAAGGTGGCCACACCTGATGGCAAAAGCACAAGTGATTACATGATAAAACTGATAAAAAAAAGCGCTCTGGTAAGGAAGAAAAGTAATGCAGGTTATTTTAGTGCAAGTACTACCACCTCTGTGGATGTACATTTGAATCCGAAACAATGAAAATGGTAAACAAACTAATTACAAATGTCAAAACTTATTAAAGAACTACTTCAACAAATTAATGAGTCATTAGAACGTTGTCTTTCCATTTCAAGTATCACAAACTTCTGCCACGAGTTCACTGTATTTCGTAGATCAACAAATAAACAGGTGGAAAGATAGCAAAAAATGGACAGACAACAAAAAACTTTCAAGACATAAAACTATTACTCTTACTATGAAAAGGGGAAAAGAAAGTCAACCCA
Organism: Swietenia macrophylla; assembly: GCA_032401905.1. Lineage (NCBI taxonomy): Eukaryota > Viridiplantae > Streptophyta > Magnoliopsida > Sapindales > Meliaceae > Swietenia > Swietenia macrophylla. Next base: position 10,629,958 of record CP135565.1, on the reverse strand, counting down.
AAAGATAATCTGAAGATAAGCATTACCCTAAAAAATGCTTTCCCTTGAATAAGACCATAAGGGACAGGTCCATAATGTCTTGAATCATTCGAAGAATATATGTTATCCCCTTGTATCCAAACATGCCCCTTTGGTACCTGTCCATTGAAATCCAAAAATATAAAACAAAGGAACCATTTTAATATCGCTGACAATATGAGAAAAGACTGAACTGCAAAATCCACAATTTCAACTTAAAATTAGACCATATTTCTTCATGCATATCAATTGAGAATTGAGTTTTGGAAAGATTTCGTATAGACTGATTTTTATACTAGGGGAGGGCAGGATTTACATTGGGGTATATATAATCATATATGGGCTGTTTTGATTGTTCTAGTTCACACTTTTTTTCCCCCTCCTGGTTCTTGTCTGAAACGAGTCCACTGATGTACTTATTCTCTTTTTCATTAGTAAATTCATCAGCACAGTTTCTTTATTGGAGGTGGAAAAAAAATTGAACATAGACCATGAAGACAATATATAACTAAAATGAGGGAAGAAAAGAGAGAGGGAATAATCCCCTCACATCAAAACATGAGAGTTTCTCTTATCAACACATGTATATAAGTTTGGGCTTTCCAATTTCTTACTCATTGGATATTCGTATTCATTAGATATTTGTATTCATTTTTATTGACAACTTTGAAGAAACATATTTGCCAACCTAGCATTTCAGTTCCTAAAGCCCCATTATGCAATCTCTTGATAAGGTTACACTACCATGCCTGCACCTCTTATACATATGGCAATGATCACAGAATATTCATATCCGGACATTCAATCAATCCATACAACTCGCCATTGTAACCCTCTCTGCCAAACTTGATAATTAGTCTACAAATGTCTCAATGGTATTTCCGATAATTAGTCTACAAATGTCTCAATGGTATTTCCCTTGCGACATGGCATTTCCAAAACCATACTCTCCAATCACCCATTATTTGACGAAAATATTTACCTATTTCAGCTAAAACTGTCAAAGGGTGAATGTGATCAAGAAATATCAGTATACAAAGAAGATACAAAGAAGATTAGAAGAATTCCTTCTCGAGCAAACTAAAATAAATTTTAACAAGTCAAACACAAACTTCTCATTCTACCCATCTGCTTTGCTCATGCTCTCTATTTATAGCAGCAAATCGGACAGTATCAAAATTTCAATAAGAGTATATTAACCTATCTTTTATGTTCTTCCATTGCCCTCAATCTATAGTATTTAGTGGGATGATTCAACCTCACGATGAATGATAAACCAGTGATTAAAAAATAAAATTTGTAACTTAAACAGTGAAACTTCCACTATTGAAATCAGCAAAACTATCAAAATCTGTGATAGATAAGTAAATAGAAAATAAAGGCGAGCAAATAGACAAACCACAGCAGTTCGACACGAGTCACTAATCTTGGGTTCCAAGAAAGTGACTCTATCACCTTCCACGCCCACGATGCGCTTAGTAACCAACTTGGTCGGGTCCATAGGTGAGCGAACCAGGACAACGTCGCCTGGACCCACTCTTCCCAGTCTGTGCGAAACGTGTTCCGCCAATATTACGTCGCCGGTTAGGTTCAAGGTTGGGAGCATGCTAGGCCCGTACACCTGCATCCAGCAGATCGTATTGAAAATTCAAAACAGTATAACTGTAAAGTCCTAACGAAATTGAAAGAGTGAGAAGAATATGGTTACGGACGCGAGTAGAGGAGCAGAGGTAGTGGTCGGTGACGTAGAGTAAACAGAGGAATTTAGCGACCGTTAATGTTTGAGTTAAGGCTTCTTTCGCTATGAGTTTCCATTTCCTCATGTGCAGCGTTAGTGTTCCGTCCGCGTCTTCGGTTTCTGTTACTTTCGCCGTCGGAATGAGAAGTGAAGATATGAGGACTGAGGAGAACAAGACACGACGACGTATTGATGTCCGGCTGAGAAATAGAACTGATGATCACGAATAACAAGTACTATACAAAAAAAAAAAAAAGGAAAAAAATAAGGTGTACTTCGAAATGTCATGGTGTGTATTTAGGCTCACACTTGGGTACGTTCCGGCCCATTTGTCATATACAAATTCAATTGAATCCTCATTGCTTTAATGCATGGTTGAAATCCAATGCAAAATGGTTCTCAATTTTCACGAGCCCACTTCCTACATCCCCATCAGGAGAAGGCTGACATGGAATGAAGTGCCATCCATCTTCAGGCACGGCAGAAACGAGAAAAGATAGCTATCCTTTGATCTTGATCAAATTTCTCCTCCATATTAAACCAGACAATCCATCTAAACTGATGACTCCATCTAAAAGTTTGTACGCAGCTAATGCAGAAGCTTAGCTGAAATCACAGTCTGTAGTATAACTTGAAAGAGAAGGCAAGTCGGAAAAAGAATAATATGACTTGATATTATTGATGGCCTTAAGAAATTTATTGTACAACAATTGTCGATAATGACTTCTCTTTGATCCAAAGCCAAAGAAATCTGTACTTTAACAAACAATATCTATGAGCCAAAGTCATAGCTCAATACCTTTTAAGAAAAATACAACCAGTCACGTGTAGCTTGTCTTCGGTACGAGTCACTGATGTTGAGCAAGAGAATGATCGAACTGGTAGAAGCTTTAGCTTCGACTATTATTTTCCTTTTGCCTATGCAGTATCCTCATCAATGATGGTTTTTCTGTCAAGAAAATCTGTCTACTATCGAGTAATTTTTACTAATCAATTCGTTCAAGATTGTACATCACCATTTCCTTGAGAGCCACGCGAAAGGAACATTGAGGAAGACATTCAAGATTCTGAATTGCAAGATCAGCCTTCTCTTTGGCTAATTCTCGTGCCATCTCAATGCCTCTGCAAGTCTTAACCAATCTAATGGCTTCATTGAGGGAACCAGTCTCACAGAATTCAGATTCAATTATCTCTCTCAATTTTGGCTCTTTCTCTAGGGCGAAAATTACAGGTGCTGTCAGGTTTCCTTTTGCCAGGTCACTGCCCGCTGGCTTCCCCAGCTGCTCTGCTGACTCTGTGAAATCCAGTATGTCATCAATAATCTGGAATGATAGACCAAGATTCTTACCATATTCGTACATTCGCTTGCTCACACTGCTATCAACCCTGCTAAAAATAGCAGCTCCTTTGGTACTAGCAGCAATTAAAGAGGCTGTTTTGTAGTAGCTCTTGATTAAATACTCTTCAAGTTCAAGGTCGCAGTCAAACAAACCAGACGCTTGCTTTATTTCACCACTTGCAAAATCTTTAATAACCTGCAATATCACTAATGAAGATGACATATCACTAAATTTTCCAAGACTGTCATGGTCAGTACCCACTTTATGATGCTCAGGAATTAAAGAATGTGAGCTAAAATCCATGGAGTTTCTGGCTTACCTGACTGATGAGTTTAATAACCTCAAGATTTTCAAGATTTGCAAGGTACCATGAAGACTGAGCAAACATGAAGTCCCCAGCCAGTACTGCTACTCTAGTTCCATACAATTGGTGAACAGTTTCCTTTCCTGCATATAGGCATTAGGAATCATTTAAATCAGAAGGAATCTTAAAGGAAATAAGAAAAGAAAATGGGAGACACCACACTATGCCACAAGGGTAAAAACAAGTACACAGGATAAAATCACACCATTTTGTTGTAAGACACTCCTCAGATGAGTTGCCTTTAATCTTCTAGTATCCTGATGTGAACTTGCTCCACTAAATGCAGAATACAACCAGTCACAGATTATGTACACTGGTTTCATTTACCATTGCCCAAGACTGGACACAATTAAGGTAATTAATTCTATAGTTCTCCCTTGCCATCATCCCAAGTGAAGATTGAAACCAAAAGTAGGATTTAGATGCTAACATATTTGTTTTGAAGTACAAAACTGATAACACTTTAAAGTATGAACAGAGAACTCCTAACACACATTTTAGATGACAATTTTACTAACTTCCTTCAATTCAACAAGGACAGAAGTCTATGTGCAATCAAACATTAAGGCACTAATACATGACCCAAACAGAGTAACTGCAGAAATGTTCTTTCGTATTGGCAATGGCATGATATAAGCATAGATGATGGAAATGCTAAAATAAGATTGATTCTTAATGAATACATGAATAGCAAATTGGCACAGCTGAAAAGGCATCGTTAAGATTTTAAAAAAGATTACCTCTTCGCATGTCACTTTCATCCAATACATCATCATGTATCAAGCTAGCAGCATGGATCATCTCAATGATCTCGGCTAGACGACGATGCTTTGTGGTAAGTTCCCTTAAAGAAAACAGAAAAGAATTAATCTCCTCTTTGATTTACATGACTTATTGAGTTTCTACAAAAGGGTTCTGAACACTGCTTACTTCAACCCAACTAATTCAGCTGTTGCTCTTGACACAAGGAACACCAAAGCTGGTCTCATCCTCTTGCCACCAGCACCAAAGATCTGCTCAGCTGCAGACATTAAAACTGGGTTTTCTGCACCAACAATCTATCAGAGCATCACCATCAGATACATGATTTACAATTCAGTATGAAAATAGATATCAGGGGTCAAAAAGGGAATGAAAGAAATGAAGACAGCTTGGTGCAACATGAATGCATCCCTAAGAGAGAATACAGATTAGAACAAGCCCAATTTTTTGTCTGATACAACTAGACGAATCAAGAAACTAATTTGAAATTATAAAACGCTTTACAGCACTGACAATTAACTAGAACTCTGGCAAAAGTTGACTGGAAATCTTTCTTCTTCAGTTTTAGCCCCTCATATTCCAATCTTAAATAAGATCAATCTAAGGTGCATCGCGTTATGATGCGGGAGTTGCTACTCATTTTTTACTTGGTTATTATGCATATTATCAAACTCTATGTATGATCTAAAGAGAAAAGAATATGCAGAAGCCATGTGTTCCAGAAAGTAACATCCCAAAGGTGAAAGCTATAATTTTTGAAAACTAAGAGAATCTTATACAGAGCCCAAAACACAATGAATTGTCTCAAGTTCACTTTCTCTTGATGCCAACAAACTTTGATGAATTCAAAGGAATTAAATTGTGCAGAATTATCTCGTATGTTACCATTTATCATCCTAAATATTAATCAATATCCAAATATTCACAATAAATACTCACAGACTGGAGATTCTGATTAAGAGTTCGCAGGTCATCAGAAACCACTTCAAATAAATTAGCCAGTGAAACTGATTTCCTTGACTCTTTCCTCAAATTCAATCTTGTTGGAGGGCCTTGATCAACTCCTATATTGATTCCACAAGTAAAAAGCAGTTATAATGTCAACAACTAACCCAATAAGATAACAATATAAACAGCTATGATGATTAAACCAAATTCAAACTACGTTATGGTAAAGCAAGCACAGCATACTTCAATTGAAAAAGACTGAGAAAACCAATCAAATAAAAGGCATACTCAGGTATCAAAACAGCAAACAGAACAATTACCAATAAGACATTGTACCAGATTGCATAAAAGCATGTTAAACTACTGCATAGTCATAAAGAGCATACACCAATACTGTGGCAATAAGCAAGGAAACAGAGCATAAAAACATGATATAAACAATCCATAGCTATCGAAAGATAGTACCACTAAGAAGAGTTTCAGGTGTTTTCGTCGAGTAAACTCGACATCGAGCAAGATTTTGCCTACAAAACACCAATCTTCTAGCACCGCAGCCTCTGCTACTCTTCCTAGAACCAGTCTTTACATATTTTCTCACAGAACAACTATCAATAGAAGCACCAGGAGAACACCCACAAGCCACCAAATCAAGTACACTTCTCTTAAAATCAAGATTGTGGCTTGCTATTGACATCATTCTTAACAACACCCAGAAAGCAAAAAAGAATTAAACTTCGGCCTCAAATCGAAATCCCAGATAGAGATCTCAACTCAATCTCCCATAAAACAAATAATTGAAAGAAAACAGACGAAATCGCCAACTTGGTATGGGAGAAAAACTGGAAAGAAGCAAAAAAGTTGAACCGGGTGTTTTCTGTTTTTTTAGTTTTCCAAACCATAACGAATACAAAGAGGAGCTAAAATCGAGTGGCACGAAGAAACCCACGTTAGATTTTACATTTTTTTTTTTTTGTTATTAGTTTGAACAGAGTTGAGGTGAGTGACGTTGAAAGAAAAGAAGTGTTGCGGACACCAAATGAAACGGCCATATCTCTCTCCGGGTCAATGTCAACAAAATCCATGGCCAAAGTAAACCGGTGGTTTAATCGAAGCCATGCAGGCCCTTTATTTATTTTATTTTCATTTTCATTTTCTTCATTTAAGGCTAAATGGGATTTCTTTGTTTTCGCATGTGGGTAACTTTGATTGCGCCATTGATGCTTCTCGAATTATACAATAATAATTGTTAACATATATTTGAGATTCAATTAATCTTTTACTTTTATTTTTTATTAGCTAATAACGTAATTATGACTGAGAAAGTACTAGAAGTGGATCATACCAAATTTGGCCAACCTAAAATTATCTGAATAAATACAATAATATATGCGAAGCACACCTTGCTTACTCATTTTCTATTATTTATTTTGGAGTGCATGGAGCAATTTTGCACGCACAAGTCTTAGCATTTAATTATTATTAGATATATATCTATCTATATATAATTGGATAATACTGTTGATTATCCAATTAATTGACCATAAATACAACCTACTATCAAGGACAAAACACAATGTTTGAGTTGCATTCATGGAATCAATTTGAAGTGTGTTCGGAATTTGTCTACACAATAATGTTCATTGAAGTATTGTTAATTGTTTTGTTGACACATTACAATAATCATAAACTTGTATATCAAATAAAAACTAATCATGTTATTCAAAATTTAGATACACTTGGAAATTAAAGTTTACGTAAAATCATGGGAGCCCCATTTTGTGGATACACATACACCACGAGTAGGAGCACGAGCATAAGTTGGAGAAAGCTGGAAAGAAAAGCTCTGCAGAAGCATAGCCAGAGCCAGTTTTGTTTCCATCGACGCAAAGTTTTGTCCGATGCAAATTCGAGGACCCCAGTGAATGGAAAGAATGATACTTGATTGTTCTTTGACGCCTTTGAAATTCCTTCAGAAAATCTATCTGGGTTGAACTCTTTTGCATCTTCACCCCAACATTCTTCATCGTCATGAACTAGACTTATTGGTACAGAAACTACGACTCCTGGTGGTAGAATAATGTCTCCTATTTTGGTCTCCGTGGAAGTTCTTCGAATTACCAGAGGTACAGGGGAGTAAAACCTAAGCACCTCATAAACAATTTTGGTTAGTGATTTCCAAAAGCTTGGAAAACTTCTTCTCTTGCAAGCTCTTGCCAATGTGGATGCTTGCATAACAAAACCAATGTCCATACAAGCAAAGATGCGGTAGTTTCCTGCCCAGCTATATAGAACAGATTGCACTCTGCGATCAACTCTTCAATGCTCATTCCTATTTCCTTTTCTTGAATACGTTTGTGGTTTGATTCCATTAATAGACCTAACAAGTCATCCTTTTTGCTGGATTTTCCAAATTTCAGTTCCTCCTCTCTTTTATTTATGACGCCTTTTATCAGCTCTCGCAATTTGCTGTGGTTGCATTTCAGTTTTCTACTCGTTCTAGTTGGCAAATACCTACAAATTAATAAATCTATTTAGTGAATGTAAGCAGTATTTACCAAGTGTAAATTTTACGTAGAATTCATCTTAAAGTTTGTTCCTTTTATAGCTTTGAAGATTTTTGTGCATAAAAAACTCTGGGTGATTTTGATAATTTAAGCAGGAATTTTTTAAAATCCACGCCCTATTCTTAGTGCAAGGTACCAAAAGTTACCTCCATCCTGGGACGAGAACGACTGGAAAACTCGGATGAAAAGATCAATTTGGTCTTTTATAAGTTCAAAAAATTTCCTTCCATCTTCATTGCTGCTGCCGAATGCTGTACGAGAAATCACATCCGCTGTCAAAGCTTCAATATGAGGCCACATGTCTAACTCAAACGGTTCTTCATTTGATGCTGCTGAAATTTTCGATAATTTCCTGATCATGTCATCGCAACTCGAATACATTTTTGGCTGCATATCCTACCAATCAAAACAAGACTCAAGACTCAGTTTGATAATTAAATGGTCGAGTCAATTTCTTAATTATATCAGGGAATTTCAAACAAGCACTTTATAAGTATCAAAAGAGTTAGTGGATAGAATGAAAAACCTTCAACTTATCCTGATGGAAAGCTGGATTAGCAATCTTTCTAACTTTAGACCATTGCTCACCCTCGTACTGCACCATCCCGCGCATAATAAACTTACCAAGTGGACTTTGCTGGAGTTTCTGAAAATTTCCATGATTTAGAAAAACTTTCTTAATTAATTTTGGATCTGTGATTTTTATGATTGATTTTGGACCCATTCATGCGGAAGAATTCTTCCCTGCAATAATTTATAAGTTGTTAGGTTTGTAAAACTGCCTGTTGAGTTCAATGTTGAGACATGGTATATCTATGGCATTTTATTTAGTGTGTTATTCAGGTAGAATGACTCATGTAGCTAGTTTGAAATTGAAGCATACCGAATGTCCGGATGATATGATCATCAAGGCAGGATTCGCCCTATAATATCATCCGAAAGCAAAAACAAATGTCATTGCCATTGCCACGGACGTGATGACTGTCATGTTGATCTCCATTTTCGTTCAACAGACACAAGAAGAAGAGAGAAAGAACTCTCAATAAATACTGAGTGGGTCGCGAAACAAGTTGAAAATACTCTAACCATTTTCCCAAAAAACAAAATATACTGACCGACGGAACGTCGAAATAACATGGTACGTTCGTCTAATTATTTAAAAGCATTTCTTGAATCAACGAAAGTTACATGGCATGGAGGATGACATTGACAGCATCGAAGTCAACCCTTTAATGCTCCAGTTACTGAGCTTTACTTACACATTTTGCTAACCATTAACATATGCCAGTTGGGAGAATTCACCTAATCAATATTGGAGTTATCAGAAAAAACGTTCTGGCGTCGGTTAGACCTTGCCTTTTGTTATGATATTTTATAATTCCAGTAGTTTTCATAATTTTTGATGAAGTAAAAGATTGACTTCAACAGAAAAAATAAAAACTAAGAAGCGAAAATGCATTAAGTTGACGAGAATATTTTAATTTTCACACGGTATGCATTGACTGCTATCCGATCAAACGAGAATCTCGGGAGTTATACAAATTAACTTACATGGGGTCTAGATTAATTACAAAGACCTGGACCAAGGTTTAATATTTATACATATATAGAGTTGCGAGTGAAAGGATGGCATCAGAACATTAACACAAAGATCCTTGCTGTTTGGTTGATGTTGGGACTCACTTGTTGAAACTGATGAATAAAGATATGGCTTCTTCGAGATGTTTGAGGAAAGAAAGTGATGGGAACTCAAAGGAGGAAGTGAAAGTGGAAAAGGGAAACGTAAACCGTTGGCACAAAATTAAGGACGAAGAAGAGAAAGAAAACTAAAAGAGGTGAAAAGGACATGACATGCATACGCGTCGAGGTGAGCTCAGGTTCGATAACTTTTTAGTTATTTGATAACTTCTTTTAAGTTTTATTTATTATTTTTTAGGGACAAGATCTTAATTTTTAATAATAATAATAATAATCTACATGCTGTACATGAATTCTTAAATTCCATATACGAAAGCCAATTAATAATATATTACGTATGCACTAAGTTTCGTGTAGCAGCATAATGGGAGCACCATATTGTGGGTATATAGTGAGGCCACGAGCTGGAGCATGAACGTAAGTTGGAGAAAGTTGGAAGGAGAAATTTTGCAGAATCATCGACAAAGCTAGTTTCACTTCAAACAGTGCAAAGTTTTGTCCAATGCATATTCGAGGACCCCCACCGAATGGAAAGAATGAGACTTCGTGATACTTTGATGCCTTGGAAATACCCTCAGAAAATCTATTTGGGTTGAATTCCTTTGCATCTTGACCCCAGTACTCTTCATCGTGATGAACTAGAATGATTGGCAATGAGAGTAAAACTCCAGGTGGTAGCACGATTTCTCCTAGCTTGGTCTTTACAATATTAGTTCGGGTTAGGATAGCTGAGGGTGGATATAGCCTCAGTACTTCATATAGAATCATGCTTGCCTGCAATAAAACAGCAACAGAAACGATATCGTTCACGATTATTCTATATTCTGAAACTTGAGGAGGTAATATGTGTTTACTTACTACTTTTAACTGGTTTAGCTCCTCAAATTTTGGTTTACTGCGCCCAAAAACCTGGAAAACTTCTTCTCTTGCAAGTTCTTGCCAGTGTGGATGCATGCATAACAAAATCAATGTCCATACA
>CP135565.1:10544212-10614550 GCA_032401905.1 Swietenia macrophylla | reverse complement strand
ACTGAATGCGTGGAAAGGACAAGCAGCAGCTAATATTCAAGAGGATTCATCTTTTTTTGACACAATTTATCAGGGTAACCAACAATATTAATCATTGAGTAAATGCTTCAAGTCGCTCACAAAACTTCTTAAGCACAGTTGATGTTGCTAAAACAACTTCCTACTGCAGCTCCTTTCGAGAAATCATTACAGATTGTTCTGGTCAGAGATGTTGATGGAAAAACTTTCTGGGATGCTTTGGATGATGCTGTCTCTCCAAGAATCAAGACACCAACACCTGTTGATAAATCTGCCTTGTCCACATTTCGTAGTGTCTTCCAAGGACAATCTCTTAAGAAAGGAACTTTCATTTTTTTAACTTGGCCAGATCCGTCCAAGATGCTTGTAAGTTTTGTTGTTGGACATAAAATGTACACTATGCTTTAGAATAACTTCTTTTTCTTTTTCAATTTTCTGCTTGACTTACTAATACATGGCTGCATTATGATTCCAGGTTTGCATCTCACCAGATGGGTTGCCGTCCGGGGTGGATGCAACAATTGAGTCTGAAAATGTCACTTTTGCCCTTTATGATGTCTTTTTTGGAGAATCTCCCGTTTCCCCTTCCTTGAAAGCCTCAGTTGCCACTGGGCTGGCAAAAATTCTCTAGGGAAGTTAGTTTCTCCGACTTTTTGTTATCTCATTATTCTGTTGTTACATGTAAGTTCTTGATAATTTGGTTGCTGTATATTTTGTTTTAGTTGTGTTTGACTTTGTACTTTAAACTTGGTCTGGAATTGAAAGAAAGAACACATTTCTTTCAACTGAGTATACTGCCTACTGCCTAGTTAATAGGACTTTGTTTTCTCCATCATGATTCATAAATGCATTATTATCTTGTCTTATTGCATGCTTCCCTTGCTTATGGATGTAAAATTCTCATTGTTTAGAATTAATTAGATCCATTCCAGTATTTCTGCTAGTAATCCCTTTCCTTCATCTATAAAATTGGCTGCAGCTTTCTTTGTTTTTTTTTTTTTTTATTTTTTAAAATAATTTCTTTTAGTATATGTCTGAATACTAATACTAAGTACTATGAAATGTTTCTATAAAGGAATCATCCTCACTTTTAAGCCTGAGAATCTAAGCAACGCAAACTGCATTAATTATGCTTTCTCAGTGTCTGAATTGCCTGTTTGTGTAATATTATGGGTTCGGTCCTCTTGTTTTAACCAATTATAGCATGTACGAACCCATGAATTTGCTCATGTTTTTTTCCTGCGTGAGCTTTCTGCTATTTGATTACCTAAATGGTTTTTTATAATGCATCTTGTCTTTGTTATACCTTCTATTTGGCAATATTGAAACTTCGTAAAGGATGAAGGATAAGCCTATGTACACCATTGAAAAAGTATCTCAAAAATGGCAGCTGAATCTGATACCTGATAAACAAAAATTAGTTGCCTTTTGCAACTTCTTCTGATTTAATTTGCACAAGCATCTTGACAACCTCAACCATAGTAGGTCTCTTGGTGGGTTCTGGTTCTTGGCATATTAATGCAATACTGAATACATGGTTAATCTCGTTGATTGGACAACCCTCTAAGCCGGTGTCAAGTACATACTCGTCCCACTGGGCTTGAACAACTGTTTTGACCTGTTTCAACATTGTCAAAACAATTTGTAAGTTGATGAGTGAGTAATCTATCAATCTATTCAAGATACAATGAGATCAAACTTGACAACTAAGTGAAAAATATATTAAAGTAAAACTGAAACCTGGAGATTTGATCGTATATTCTCGAAACTATTGCTTGGCTTTTCTGCCTCTTGTAATACAAATTGGTAAAGCAAGTCCACACAATGTTCAAGACTTACCCATGTCACAAGCTTAGTTCCTTCCTTTAGAAATGCTTCATCTGTTGGTTTCTTTCCGGTTAAAAGCTCTAACAGAACAACTCCAAAGCTGCAAACATCACCTTTTGCTGTTGCCCTTCCTGTATCAAAATATTCTGAAGATCCCATGAACTTATATTAATTGTAAATAAATCATATTACAACCCACAAGAAGGGGACAGTGTTGACGTTATTGTGCTTACCAGGAGCTAAGTATCCAAACGTTCCTGCTACAATTGTTGAAACACGAGTCATTTCAGGTTTTATTGATGTGCCGAGACCAAAATCAGATACATGAGCCTCCAGGTTTTGATCCAGCAATATGTTGCTCGACTTGATATCTCTATGGATTATGTGGGGAATGCAATCATGGTGAAGGTATGCTATTCCTCTTTCGGCACCTACTGCTATTTTGTATCTGGATGGCCAATCTAAATGTTTCTTGTTCACTGATCTTCCTTCATCATTGTTTACTTTACAATCGAAGATGCAAGTAATGCAAAAGCGAATTCGTTGATTTCAATATTATTAGTGTTTCTTTTCTGATTTGAGTAATCAGTGTCGCACAATTTTTGAAATTTTGACCTCGTTTGAAAAGTTTGCACCATATCATTTGTGCTATAAAAGAACTTCTAGAACAAATAGGATTTCTTTTAATTTTAAAGCTAGATAAGCGTACCATGCAGAAATGTATCCAAACTTCCATTAGGCATGAGCTCATATATGAGAAGATTATACTGAGGGGCAGTGTAGCATCCGTAAAGAGTAACGATATTCCTGTGCTTTATGTCTCCCATTGCCTCCAATTCTCTCTCAAAGCCTCTGTCTACCTCTGCAGTTCCCCTGTGTAGTCTTTTCACGGCAAATGCCATGGAGTCATTTACCGTCAATCTGTAGACTGTTCCAAACCCTCCAGAACCAATGATGTCTTTGTTGCTTAGTTTTAGCGTCTTCTTCAATAATGCATCCGATTTCAGAGAGTGTGTCAGTGGAGACCTGAATATCACCATTTTCCCACCTGCATTTTGCCCGAAACAACAAATTAGCAAATCTTGATCTACTTTCTAGGAAGCCAAATTCAAGAAAATCATCATATGGTAGATTACCCCTGGAAAGCCATCTGCATAAACCATATTCTTTTTCTTCCATCTTCTATATTGTAGGACTGAAATTATAATCTTTGACATAACAAAGGCGATGCAACATATTGTGACGTAGAATACTATAATCCGAACATTGCCCATCTAATTCTACAAAGTGAGATAAACTGATAAAAATGAGTAAATATTTAGGAACTTATGTAAGAAAAAACTGCACCGTGTGAAAGAACAGAAACCAAAACTTGAAAGGTTCAGATGATATACGACTCCAGACAACTGGAGAGATGTGAAATGAGAGTAGACTTGACTGGCAGGGCAGCTTCTTTTTTATAGTAGACGAAGCACTTTAAGGTGAAAAAAGTGCCTTTGATTATTCGAAAATTTGACGCATGCAAAGCCAGAGTACTGCTATTACATAAAGAAGTAGCGACTTTCTTCATCTGCCTACTTTTTTTCTTTTTTGAAAAAGAAGTAGCAACTTTCTTCGTCTGCCACCTTTTTGTGGACACACTGAGTTTGTGACACCTCATCTCAGGCTGTGACTTGCGATTTTTGCCGCTTCAGTTAGGCTTTGAGCTGGATGAGGATGGTGACTTCTGGTTACCGACAGAGTTTTCATCCTGTGATATTGGAAACTAGCCTCCTCGAACTCTGTTAAATGGATTAATCAACTTTTTCTTTTTTAATTTGATGTGATGATAGAAATTGTTGGAAAAGCAGTTAGACAAATGCTTGATTATCGCATTAGAAAATCTTGGCAAGCTCGAGACTACAGGCTACAGCTAGCGTCACATCTTCACAATGATTACATTTTAACACTTGCAAATGAATAACAAATCACGAGTTATGATTTAGCGGACGAATTTACTGGAAATGAAATTTATGATTTTAATGTTTTCAGCTGTAATCCATGAAGGCGTTGCTCAGTGCTTACTACATCGTCTATGGATGAACAATTGATGTTACGTCTATTTTTGAAACTGGATGATGTAGAATTCAGAAGAAAGGTTGAAGAAAAAGAATAAACACGTGATCATGTGAAAACTGTTGCTATAACCGTAGAATCTCTGCTACCCTTTCTGCAATGTATATAGCAGTTGGGTGTTTGTGAAGCCAACATAAGTCAGAGCACGGTCTATTTTGGCAAAAGAAGTGGATGCAATTGTAAAAAGACTGCTTTCTCTACCAAATTTGGAAATGAAAACTTCTCTTAGATCCTCAAATTCTATGTTTCTTTATGGGTATTCATGTTGATCGGTTGGGATTTTGCTTTAAAAAACTTGTTGCCTGGCAGTGTCTTAAGAAATATGTGATTAACATTGTCTTCATGTGAAATAAGGTACCTGTATATTTCTCTGCTTAATGCGAGGAGAATATCTCCTTTATATACACAACAGGCAAGGGATTAAAAAAATAAAAAAAGGAATACAACAAAAGTAACAGCTTTCCCACCGCCCAAAATTTGGAATAATAAAATTATGACCACCATAACTGAAAGCAGGAGGATCGAATGCTACATCTGAAGCAAGCTCAATGAGCTCTTATGATCCTGCATTTTTGAGTAATGAAAATCGGTAATTAGATAGTCAGTGCATAGCACTGCAATCAACACAAAATAACTAATACTACTTTTTTTCATGTAGTATGTCAAGCTTGTATCCCAAACGAAGTAATGGTCAATATGAACTGTTTGAGAAGGAAAATTGATATAAATTAAAAATAAAATGGTAAATGATATAACAGGGTCCTATCACCAATCACATATTTGGATTATATTAGCTGGAAAGAGTAGTACTAATGATGCAAAAGAAAAGAGAATTAAATGAAGTTAAGACATATCTTGCCTTCCCAGTCGAGAGAGCTCAGGCTCTGAGAATAGCAAATCTTGCAAAGGCTTCACTTCCATGCCCCTTTCATCAGAGAGAAGAAAAAATCTCAAACAATTAAGCCAATTCAGAATTTTCAAAAATATGAATGCATGCAGAAGCATCAACATCCAATACCACCAACTGATCAATCAAAGTTAACCCAACTATTTGAATTATGCTTTGCACCACCCAAATTTGCTTCTTAATGGCATTTATCCATATCTCATCAAAATGGAATATCTACAAACAACACAGATGATACCTTTTTTTTATATTTAACATAACTAGTCAAAGCAAAGCAAAAACTCTTCTCGCTGTTGGAAGACCAAAAACTGCCAAGACAAAATCCTCCACACTTGAGGAAACTCCATGATAAAATTTGCACCTTATCCTAACATGTCAGATCCTAATTGTCCCCATATAATTACCATGTCATAGAAGCTTATTCTTCCACTTCTGCACAATGTTTAGGTTTTGAAGACATCTGACAAAATGAAAATGACTTTAAGCTAACACATACCTGTAAATATAATCGACAGAAACCTGCCTGTGATGAAGAGTATAGTCACTGCCCACATAAGTCACAATTAAACTACCTGCATCTGGGTGCGGCCAGCTCCTTGAAGTAGGAAATCGCAGTACAAAAGTCCCAGGATCCTGAAGGCCCCTTGGATCCTGTAGTGAACATTCAGCTTCTTCCTTTGTAATAAATCCTTCTATCCACTTGGGAGATGTGGACTTCCATGTTGTATTTATCCAATCTCTTGATAATGTGAAAGCAACAGGGAATAACCAACACCATAATTTCTCAAAGTTCTCTTGAGCCAGATAATCTCGGCATCCAGCAATTCTCCTCAGAACCTCAAAGTCCTGAAAAAAATTATTTAACTCAGTCAATTCATTGAATGTTGATTTGGTTTTGACAAGAGGTAAGGGCTGAAAAAGGGTATGTGAAAGCATTTTTCTTACCCAAAAAAGAAGTAAATGTATTTTCAAAATCAGATGATGTTAAATCATTATATCAGCCCATCATTTATATATATACATATATATATTCAGTGATTTTCTTACAGCCAAAATAGTGAAGCCGTAGAACCTCAACAAGAACAAAAATATGGGCAGGTTTGAGTTGTAAGCAAAGAGTGTGCTCGTGCTTGTGAGAGAGAGAACCTGTTGTGTGAGAGATCGAGTACTGCAGCAGGAAATCTTCACGAATTGCTCCTCAATCTCAAAAACTGCACTATCCCAATGAACAAGTTCATTGTTCTGTGAGATAATATTCCAGGCATTTCTTCCTTCTTCTATCAATCTCTTTGCAATTATTATCTGATACCTGAAGGAAGGGGGAATAAATCACCTGAGTGAACAGTGCATTCCTGTTCTTACAATTATGGAGACACAATTTGTGGAAGAGTATGATAATGCCATAGCAATTTTCAGCATAAAGAAAAATAACAACAATAATGAGCAGTAATAACAATGAAATCCAAAAGCAAACTAACGAATCAGACATTAAATTTGAAGTAGTTCACATGCAATCAGAATTTTCTTTGCTTACAGAAATTAAGGAACAACAATCACACCAGCCAGGTTATATTACATGTCTACTTATGATTGAATGGAAATTTCAATATGAACATTTTGAAAAACAAAAACAGCAGTAGATTACCTGTGGTGGGAACATCCTGAGTAAATGGAAACCTGATGTGCAAACTCCAAGATTTCTTCATCAGAGAAAGAGGTTGCAATTTCCTTGAGCAGGTGAGATCTCTCAGTCAAGCTTCCCAGGCAGTACTTAAAAATGGTCACATCTGAAACTGAATTTTTGTTACTCTTAAAAGACAAGTTTCTAGCCCCAGTACTCTCTGAATCAGATGGGGAGGTGTCCGCTTCTTCCAAGTTTTCATGTCTCCCATCCAAACCATTTGCAAATGCATTCTCAGCCTAGTTGAGAACAGCAATCAATCAAGACTAATATGTCAAAACAAATGCAGACTACCCAAAGCAAATTTCAAAAAACAGCAAGAAACACGGTCATAATGATTCCATTTATGATTAATGAAAAGGTTAGTACCCACCTATCCTTCGAGAATATCTTAACAAGGTTCAAACAGAGATTTATGGGATTATTCTACATGTTCAGACGATAATGATGAATAAAGCTAGTAAGAGAAAACTCTTTAAATACCGTATTAGCAGTCCCAGGATGAGAATTGCATTCCCCCTCAGGTTGCTCCATTGCAGATATCTTTTCTTGTTCCAACCTCACCCGCTTTGATGACATACTAGGTTTTGCTTCACCCACAGGATTGAGTTGAATTTCTACAGATCCATTATCAAATCCACATGATTGAGATCCATTGAGAGAATGGATAGCAGCAGGTGTTTTTTTGCAAATAACAGAGCCTGTCCGTATAGTACGATTCCTTGAGATACAACGAATTGGACGGGAGAGTGCCTCCAAGAAAGGGAACCCCGCAAGTTTCAATACTTCAAACCTGATACGGAATAACCTATTGTCGCACTTGGATGAAAGCTGTAAAAAAAAAAAAAAACGTTAACACCATCAAAATTGTAAAAGCTAAAGCAACAGCAATACTCTTAACTGCAAGAAACCAATTTATTCTTGTCTCTATCTTTTACTTTGATTTTCACACATTGTCACCAAAATCAAAAACAAACATTAAGAAGTCCAATATTTTACCTGAGATATTTTCAGCTTAAAGGATGCACGCCCTTGCAATATTTTACCAGGTCTATCATATGAAGCAAATTCAATTCCATCATAGCTTGTCAAAAGTGGAGCTTCTCCATCATTTGTCTTCTCCACAAGGCCACCAGTGTCAGCATACAAAAGTGAAGCAGTGACCTATTAGAACAAGTAATGTTTCAACATAATACCATAAAACCAACAAGTACAACGTGACAATTTCTATGATAAGCAAAAGCGATAGAAATAAACCTCCATTTCTTTATGGACAGGCTGGCCAAAGGCATTTAATAGAACAACATCCAAGGAAAAGATCCTGCGGCAAGATGCCTGAGAAATCTAAATTTTATTAGTAAAAATTTCAAAGTAATAGTATTGGATTGTAATTTCAGAAATTTTGACTTCAGTAGCATTGCATTCTATCAATAAGCAATTAGCATCCATTTCCTCAAATAGAACACTCAAAATCTAAGGTGATCAAGAACAAATTAACATATTGAACATCTTAGAAACTTGACTTTTTGTAGCCATAATCACAGAGAACTGTGCATGTTAAACATGCACAGTGTAATTTTAACAACCTTCCTAATATCTAACCTTGCCACCAACAATGCTCCAAACACCATCGCTATCTTCTTCAATCTCAGAGGCGGATGAAGTATCGATAGATAATTGTAGCGGCATGTCCTAGAACGAAGCAAATATATTTCTGAAATAAGAAACTAAACAACACAGGAATGACAAAATAAACAAAAAAAAATGAAATTCAAGAAATACAGCAACAGTGCACCTCAGCATAATGATCAGTCATGGAAAAGTTTAGAGGCAAGACTTTTGCATTGTGAACATAACCCTGCGAATCACTACCAACCAATGTTATCTTCTTCAGAGAATTTGACATGGAATCTTTGCTTAATGATGAAGATAGAGGCTCTTCTGCTACAATCTCTCCATCGATATGAAGCCACAAAGAACCAGTAGAAACCTAACAAAAACAGGTCAGAATAACCTTTGTATATCTCTAATGATGCAAAGAAACCATTATTCCACAAAGTTGACTAAAATGCATGGTGAAAGCACTTGAGAATACACCATGCAAAATACAGTTGATCAGGCACAAGGGTAAAATGGATACTGACATAAAACTGGACATCAGGTTAGCTCAACAGGCAAAAGATTGGACCCAAAGTCTTTGTCATCAAAATAATAATAATAATAATAATAATAATAATAATATTAAAAACTGGACTCATTGTAAGCAAGTTCGCCGAATCACGCTAAGGAAGGTGATCCACTAGACCTTGAGATGCTTCTTGTATGCTTTCCTGTGAATTCCCATAGTTGAAAAGTTGGCATTTGAATTATCCTTTATTTATCATATGTCTGAGAAAATCTTTTGACAGTTTCTTCGCCCTCCAAGAAAGTACCCATTAAGATAGCAGTAGCATTTATACACTCAAGAAGAAAAATTCCTCAAAAAAAAACTCAATCTTATGAATTTGTTAATGGTTATATGTTTAAAATATACCTTGCATCCAACATGAATCCACTTTTCTAAAGGAAATTCAGAGTCCCTCGATGCGTTGAGAATTTCTGTTAATGAAGTGAGAGTTCCAGGCTCAGGAGCTCCATCATGTAATGAAATTAAAGGAAAAAGCATCAATATTTTCTTCTCATTTAGCACAAGAAAAGGAGCAGTGCCACCAATATTCACCTGCGTGGTTTAATAAAATTCAATCCACTTCTCACAGTATTTGGAGAACAAGAACTCATAACAGATAGAAGTTAAACAAATTTCTATAGCACATTGTTATGTCACAGACGAATAAAGACAACTAAAGAAACTCCATGCACCACATTCAATGCCCCCAAAAACATAGAAAAAATGAACCAATTCCTTAGCTTTGCACACAATTTGAAAACAGACTCATTAGTTATTATAAATTGCTGGCTTTCATAATCACCCACTGCAAATGATGGCTCCTAATTCTCCTTTAGACGACATAAGTTCCTAACATCCAAGATGAGATCTATGTATCAATGACAAATATAAAAATAAAAAACCCAAATAAGTTGATGATACAACAATAAAAGCACCACGTTCCATCAATTATAACAGAGAATTAAAGTACTATATTGGACTTAAGATGCACTCAGTATGATAAAACTGCAAATTTCTAGCATTTCTTAATAGACTTCAATGAAAACACGAAAGTACAACAGATAACATATAAAGATCAAAAAACACATATCAAAAACATATTTTTCTACTAAATGAACCAAGAAAATTAATACCTTAACTCACTAAAAAGGAATGAGAATACTTAGAAAACAGAAATTTTTTTCATATACCATCGCGAAACCAAACAGCAAACGAACAAGAAACAAACTTGCATCACATTTTGACCTACAAAATACCAACAAAACTATCAAAAAGAAAACGTCCACAAAGGGTTCGCCCATACTGATGATAGTAGAAACCCCATACCACGGAAGTCGTAAAACCTCCATTGAGCACCTTAATATATAAGAATTTAACCACCTACTAAATAAAAAGGAAAGTTGGGTTAAAAAAACGCATTTAAAAAAAAAAAAAAAAGAAATTTCTTACACCTGCTTAATACACAAAAATCATGTTCAAACCGCATCAAAAACCCACAAATCCACGGAAAACAATCACAACATGAAAATCTATTCTTTATAATAAAAGCAAACACCATAATTTCTCCATCAAAATAAAAGCAAACACCAAAATAAAAGCAAGAAAAAAGAAAGAGGTGGTTTTCTAAAACCTGGCTAACGAGTGTAGCAGGAAATGTAGCGGATTTCAAGAGATAAACCCAGAAGCATAAAGTGAAACCCTCTTCTCCATCAATTTCAAATCTCAAATCCTTAAGAAAAGAGTAATCTTCACTTCTTATCACATTCTCGCCCATAATTTGTCTCTTTTTATTTTCCGTCTGAATGCCTTTAAAATCTAAAGAAACCTTAAACCCACAACACAAAAACTCTCACTGTCTTACACTTTTAACTGAAATAACAAACACATTAAACTGAAGAAAGAAAGAAAATTTTGCAATTTCTCTCTCGATTTTCTGTCTGCATAAGCAAACAGTTTTCTATGACGGCTGTTAATTACCGGTTGGGTAGTGTACTAATGTTCGGTTGTTGATACGGGAAATGTGTAGCAATCTTCTACATAATCTGAATATACAAACTCCAATAAATAATCGCCAAGTCATCATAAGCATTAATGTTCCATGACTTGGACAATTTCTATTGGCCACAGTTTTTGTTCTTTATTCTCGAAATGGGCTAGAAATCTTGGGCTGCCCAACGAGGCAACAGGATTTTTGAAAGCACACCACCTATAGTCTTATTACACCTAGATGTGGCTGTCTTAAGAAATAATAGGGGTGCATTTTGATTTTTTAGGAGGCAATTCGATACAAGAACATAGCCCATATGAAATCCAGTTGAAGATGTTCTTGCCAAGCATTTGAAAATCAACTTATCATCAATTGTACCAGATCATTCCATTTTAACTATGCTTGCAGGTACATGCAGCAGAGCAAAGGCAACATTATGATTAGCAACTTCTCAGAAACTCAACATCACAATTTTTTGAAGCAAAAGCACTTTGTTTAGAAATGCTTCCCCATCCTTCAAAGCGAAGCCATAAGGTAAGTTCACTGTCAGCTCATTCAAAACTTCCACCATTCTTCAAGAAAAACTGTCATTTTTAGCTCATCCTTCCGCCCATTAAACTTATAGCTTGAAGATTGTCTTCAGCAGCGACGAGCAACATTCAGGTACATTTTCTGGTGAATTCCAATCATTTTACTCTCTTGCAGGTTTGGAGAATCCAGTTACCTAATGCAATGTATCAATAAACAAAGAGAATTTTCTGAAATTGGTATTAAACTTTTCAGGAAATAAGCATGCATGTTTGCTTTGACAGGGAAAAGTTTCTCCAGCTTAGGTGAGTTTCTGAGTAATTGTGGAAGGAATTTCCAGTCCAAAAAAAATCCATAATAGCAACCTCTAGACTTGGCAAATTTGGAAATAAGCACGGATTTTGATCAGGAGCACAGGGAGTAGCCTTCACCAAGATGGAAATTAAGGTTAATTAATCTTTAATGCAAGAATATTAGCAATAAATCAAAACCCTTTGGAAGAAATTAAGTAAACCAACAGCCATGTTAGCAGAAACTCTTAGATACTCAACATTAGAAATCCTTTTTAACCAAGATATCTAGTGTTGTGTCCTCCATGATTTGAAAAGCGTTTTCTAAGGTTAATATCCACCACAACTACTGAGCTTAGGTTGCTCTTAACAAGTTTAGCTGACAGAACACCAAACTCGAGTATTTTACAATTTGGGGCATCAATAATAATCTGGTCTTCAACGGTTGTAGCAACATTCATGATTAGCCTTATCGAAAACTGGTGCAAAAATATTAAGAGTTACTGTAATATCATCTTTCAGGTATCCTGAAATCAACAAATCTTCAAGCAAGGGGCAGCAGTAAAAGAGTCTCTCTGCAACTTGTTCAGTCCTTAATTTGGAGAATCTTTAGAGAAGGAAAACAGATTGACATTGGAACATAGAAAAATATCCTATGTACAGTGTTAGGTTACCAGTGTCTTACAAGTGAAAAGTGAAGGTGGAAAAACAATGAGTTGGTAATATTCCACGCGATCAAAAATTATTATTTCAGTGAACACTATGAACAACCGCATGTTGTATCCAAGACGGATTGCAAGACGAACAAGTAGTTCAGGAACTTTTAAAAGAGAGCTCCAGTTTTATTATCTTTGATTCACCGCGAAGACTAAGAGCACTATCGAATTTTCTAATAAATTTATCTGATTCACTTTCAGTATGACGAAGAAGGTTATTACTGAACTTGATATCAGGGATAAAAGTCCAGAGATATGACCATCCGTATGAAAAAATGCTGGTTGTCGCGGCAAGTTCCCATGGAAGAAAAGAAAGAATGCGGGAAAGAATGTCATCTGGTTGTTTGTTAAGTAGATCATCATCTGAGGCTATGAGAATGAATCCATTCAAGATAGCAATCTGGGAAAACAGGCTATACGGTTCAGTTTCTAAGGATAGAAGAAGAGGAATTAATTTTACTAGAATTTTCGGAGTATGAATTCAAGTTAATTAGATTTCTTGATAGACATATTTTGAGCTGATTTTTCCATTTAATTAGTGTGAAGAAGCCGTAGACCTCAACATGTTTTATTTGAATGATTCTTCTTCAGTGTACATACTCATGGAAAATAGTAAAGGTACAGCTTTTTAATCAGTACACAGGAAATTTCCATGATGTCGAATTTTACATCATGCATAGGTAATGACTGATTTGTGTATGGGATATACCTTATATACCTTATATATCATGCAAGGTTACATTTAAAACTGTTATTTGAATTGGATGATGATTGATTAGCTGCACACAGTTGTTCTCTTCGGCAATAATTGCATTAATCAGCATCTTATATTAAAACTTTAAATCTGTACTGTCTTGTATTAACCAGATTTTGTCCATCTCTTCCCCCACTAGAAGACACATAGCTCTCCCTCTTTTTCTCATCTGTCCCAAAGCCCATCTCATCAATTTCGATTCTCTTCTGTTCTCCTCTCCTCTTTAAGATTATTTCTTCACCTTTTTCATGTACCTATCAACCACTGAAAGCATCCTTATCTCTCAATTACACAGCTTTCTTCTTTCTCTTATTGTTTCTCATGAAATTATTAACAAAGCTATGAATTTTCCCTTATTTTTTCTCCTTGTTCTCTTTCTCTTCCATCTGTTTTCTCATCCAAGTTTTGCCGTCAGAAAACTTCAAGGTGTGTGTGTGTGTGTGTGTGTGTGTGTTCGAATACCATCTTGTTGTAATCTTCATTTTACTTTGCTTGAATTTCGGTACTAAAACCTTGAATATTATTGGTTTCAGATGATGCAATTGATCACGAAGTGAGAGATTCATCGATGAAAGATCAGGATAAGCTGGTAAAAACCAACCGTAAGATTTACCCCTTTTCTTTATTTGTATATATTTCATTCATTTGGTGACTGCTAGTTAAATCTTTTCAATTCCAGTTATTCGTTAAAGGTGACGAAGATCATCAAGTTCGTAGGAAAGAATTGCATGAAGTACATTCAGGACCCAATCCCATTGGTAATTCTATTCCACAACAGAAATGGAAAACCAAGAGGCGAAATCCATAACTCTCTTTTTCCCTCTACGAAATTTTTTTTGCTATATATATATATATGTACACAAGGTTTGCTGTATACCTAGGATTAGACATCATAATAGATGATGGGATCATCATTATATTTTACCTTTCAATTCATTGCTCTATTACATCTTAGACTTAAATTCAAATATCAATATTATCAAAATCAAGATCCAGTGTTCAAATCTTTTTATTTGTTAAGATCTAGTGTTCCAATATTATTTTTTCTGATCGATCTTGGTATCAATTCCAATCTTAGCAGCCAAAGTTTTATTTTTTTTTTTTATACTTTTTGTGGGGTAATTGATAGTTCTTCAGGTACGTGTGCATAGCATGTCACTTCTTTGAATAGCTCCATAGGGTGATCTGTGATTTGCAATTTCAAACTTGCTTTTTCTAAAGTTAAAGTAGAAGAAAACATTTTACTT
Source organism: Swietenia macrophylla (assembly GCA_032401905.1). Classification (NCBI taxonomy): domain Eukaryota; kingdom Viridiplantae; phylum Streptophyta; class Magnoliopsida; order Sapindales; family Meliaceae; genus Swietenia; species Swietenia macrophylla. The sequence goes on along the minus strand of CP135565.1, from coordinate 10,600,313 downwards.
TTAAATTTATGACCATTGACTGGCTACATGTTAATTCAATCATGCAACAAAGTGATCAACACGTACATACATGTTTTCTCTGCTTAACAGAACGAAAATTGATCAGACTTTAATGGGTCATTGGATACTCATTAAACAGTATTTTTAGTCTTTTAATTGGGATCGATTGGGGACTTTTTTGATAAAAAATAACAAATTATAGGTTTCTTTACCAAATCATAAAAATTCAAGGGCCTTAGATACTGTTCCATCCTTACCGAGACTTCAGAAGACTTTCGGTTTGTTAAATACAATGAATTTTCCTGACCCAATAATGTTTTAAAAGCTGTAAAAGAAGAAAAGATAGACATAATCAAAAGCATGTATATAATTGTACAAATTCTGAGAAAAGCAAATTATTCTTTTTTTGTTGCTGTTGGCTTTTGCCAAAAAATTCTTTAAACAGGTGTTAACAAAATCTGTACTACCATGCATTTTGATCCAATTCAGCAGATAATATTTTTCACTTTTAACATGTAGGGGCAAAATCGTCCACCTGTGCATCTCAGAGAACATGAATCATACAAACTTAGTCAAGGGGCCTTCTATTTCTTCCGAAATTAAACCTTCAATGGGCTGTAATTTGAGAATTTATAATAAAATCATGGCAATTATTTAATTCTATAAATTTTTTATCAAGAAAAAAGCTTACATAATGTATAATTAGTTGAATGTCAATAATTTTTGGGTGTAAAATTTTGAATTAATTTTTAAAAAAAATAACTAAATAAATTTATTTTGAATAACACAAATCCTTCGTTGTCCGGGAGAAACCGATTCCTGAAGATTTGCAACGGATTCTCTCTATTGAATAAGCTCCGGCGACTTTCCTAAATATTGTTATCATGGCTGAACTTCGGTTTCTATTTTCGAATAGGAAATCCGACAACAGCAAGGATGCGAAAGCTTTTGTCCAAAACAAGCATCAATTTTGTATATAAACTGGGTTCAGAATTCTGTTTGCATTCCTTGTGTAATCAATTCAGTTGTTTTCTTCAATAGATTTTACGCAAGCTTCAGTCCTGAAACAATGGCGAGCGGAAAGAGAAAGATTCCCATGACGGAATGTAAAACCAGGGAGCAGGGAGATGTTGGCTTTTGTAAAAGGCGAAAGATTAATACCTTGACGAAACGTGAAACGAGGGAGCAGCTATCTGTTAGCTTCAGCAAGAGACGATATGGCCTTTTTAACAAGACAGCAGAATTGTGCATGCTTTCTCGTTGTCAGGCTGCCGTCGTGGTTTCCTCGCCTGCGTCCGCCGAAACTTTGTATTCATTCGGACATTCATCTGTCGATGCTGTATTTGATGCGTTTCTGAATAATCGTGTTCCTGACGCTGTAGATAACGAGGCAGCCGTGCGTTCAGCGATTGCCTTGTATAACGAAATTAAGGAGCTGGAGCATGAGACCGAGAAACCGAGAGAAAAGAATATAAAGAGGTATGATGAAACTGATCATGGGTTCTGGTGCGAATCTGAAGACTTGGGAAAATATGAATCAATTGGAGAGTTGCAGGTTGTTGTAGACAATCTGGAGAAACTGAGGGAGAATGCATTTATGAGAATCAATAACTTGCTGTCTTCCAAGCTTTCTGCTACAGGTTCTAGTGCTGCTGTTGCTTCTGCTTCCAATGTGGACTTTGATAGCAAACAGTTTAATTTTGGAAACAATGTTTACATTGGTAATAATAACAACAATGCCGAGGATAACAAGGAAATTAACAAAATGGACATTGCTTTGGCTTATACTCCGCAGAAGCATGATTTCGGGGCTGTCACCAAAAACAATTCCGGCCCTCAAGATCTTACTGGAAATAATAATTTTGGAGAGAAAGATGGTAATCAGGCTAACGAAATCGGCACTGCTTGGGGTTCTAATTATGCTTACATGAGTAACGTGCGGAATAGAGAGGAGGCTGGTTCGGGGGCTATTATACAGGAAGTCACTGGCTTGGAAAACAATGAAAAGCAGGATTATTTTCAGAATTTGTTGAGTATGGATCTTGAGATTGGCAACAGTGAGTCTACCTGGTGCCTTATTGATGAAGCTCTGCATTATGCTGATCACCAGAATTCTGCAGACTGTGCTGCTGACCAGAATTACCACGCCAATCCGGCTGATCAAATATTCCAAGCTAACCGCAACTGCCAATGAGTTTGGACAGCTTTTAGCCCCGTAGTAAATCATGAATTCTTTTTTAATCAACTATCAATGTTTCTTGTTTCCCCTTTGATCTGTTGAATACCTACAGTTCTCAGAGTTTCTGGGTGCTTGCTGCGTATCATTCTTCAGGTAGTGTGCACTATAGTACTGGAATTGATGTTTTGCATAGCGAATTCCCGTTTGGTTTTCCCCTTTTCTGTCTGAAGAAATGTGTTTGAAAGTAGCTGGTCCCATTGAATATTAGGCACACTTTAGGGTCCCATTGAAATTATCCACAAAATAACTCCTTTGCTTCGTATGCATTTTTGTTAAGGAAAATATTAATAACAATAATGATAAATGAACGCAAAGCACTTTTAAAAGTTATTCAATTGGTGCCTTAATATTACCAAGTTCTCTTAATTAATATATATCCTTAGAACATTGGGTAATTGTAGGACTCCTCAACAAATATATCCAACATTTCAAGTGATAAATTTTGTATAAATATATATATATATATATATATATATATATATATAAATGCTTGTCATCAATTCAAAAAATTAGTTTATTAAATAATATTACTTATATTTTTTATAAATTTAAAATTAATTTATATTTTATTTGATATAAGGCAAAGTATAAATCTAAATTAAAATTAATTCAATTATATATTACCAAATTTAGTCGTAATTATGCAGCGTAATCACATTTATTGCCCTTTAATTCATTTTCTTTTCTCATTCCCATCACATTGCAACTAGTTTCAATGATTCGAGACAACATATCCAATATGAAATCCCATACATCAAATTATTAAAATTAAATTGAAGAGAGCAATAACATTGCCCTTCATTGGAGGAAAGTTGATGGTAAAGGAATTAAAAGAATGTGGGACATAAAGAACTTTAAATTTGCGGGTGTAATTTGCAGAAAATGACTAGACTTAGGGGTGGGGGGCATACCCCCACTTACTCAAATCATTGATAGGTCACCATATTGAACGTTGGCAAATCTTTCTCTACTCCTTTTCTAATTATTATTTAAACAATTTTTCAAAAGAGAGAGAGATTAAAGAAATAGTATTTTAAACTTAAAGAACATTAATTACTTAAATATTGCTTGCAATTTAGTATTTCAAAGAGAGGAATGAATTCTAAGGCATCTCCTCCTACTCCCCATAAATGAAGAAACATCTAGAAAATTAAATAAATTAAATTAAATTAATAAATAAATGAAGGATTGATTAGGTAATCACCCACATACATAGATGTAATAGTTATATTATGTTTATAAAAGCAAAGACTTTACACCTAACAACCATTAGTATTATATATAAACTTAATTACTATATTTTGTTGGTAGAGGCATTGAGCTTGACACATTAGAGTTACATTCATTCTGATTGGGATCTTGACATACCATACCTAACTCATTTGTGCCCCTATCCTAGTTTTAGAATTTGTCGGTCGCATTTTTATATTTATTTGTTAAATAAATTATATGACTTAATTAATTTTACTAATTTTAATATTATTTTTATAAATAAAATTTATATAATTAAATAAATAATTATTAAGTATGTGGTTAATTATAAAATTTAAATTTATGAGGACGATAAATGTCATTTAATCATGATTTTTAGTAATTTTTTAAAAAAATAATTAAAAATTGAGGGATTATTTTGTTATAATAATAAATTATAAGGATTTATTTGTAACTTATTTTGTTATAACAATGAATCGGTTAATTTTTGTCAAGGAAGTTGGATGGTCAGAGATGGACGAATTTGAGATGAGTGGTAACTTTTATTGTTTATTTATTGCTTTCACAAACTATAGGGGGTAATTTGATAATATCCCTCGAAATGGGAAGAAACAATACCCAATGAAATTACCATATACTGCCACTGCCGTATGTCTCCGTACCCACTAAAAAACAAAAAAGAAAATAAAAACACAAAAAAAAAGGGAATTCCCTCTGTATATAATACTCACACCCCAACAAATTTCAACTCTCTCTGTTCTCTCTGTTAATAATAAGCAGATCTTGCGAAATCCAGCGCCTTTAGCTTGAATCTTTGATCATTGTTTCGGATAATGAATTCAGTTTCTGCACGAAACTGAGAGATTATTTGGTGGTTTCTTGCTGACTGAATGAGAGAGAAGCTTCTTGGTTGTTGCATGTGTGCTGGTGTTGTTCGTATTATCGCGAGAAGATACAACTCGGGTCTGGTTATTCAAGCAGGTTTCGTTGGGGAAAGTGTGCTTAATTTGATTTGATTTTTTTCATTTTGTTTTTTGGGGGTTTTGATTCTGCATACTCTGTTTGTTTCTCGAGAAAGTTTCTTGCTTTTCCCTTGGAAGTTTGGTATTTGTCTTCAATTGAAGAAAAAAAGGAGTGAAAGGAGAGATCTTTGTGTGCAAGATGCAGCAAGATCAGCCAAAGAAGGTTACTCTCTCTCTCTTTGTTGAATTTTCTTCAGTTTGCCGCTAAGTTTGGAGTTTTGCTCCGTTTGGTTGCCGAGAAAGTGATTAGATCTAGTTTGGGTTCGTGGTACGTTAAATTCTGGGGAAATTTTGGTAAAACTGGAAAGGACAATGAGTTAATGAGTACCTAGTGAAAGTAACAGAAACTTTGGTTCTAAATGAAAATTATCATTTTGGGAAAGTATAGCTAATGTGCATCAGTTAGCCTGCTTTTATTTTGTTTTACATTTGTGCCGTTTTAGTTCCATTTGTTGGATCTCAAGACAGCACACAGCGTCCAATATAAATTCTTCATTTTTCTATTTTTATCTTTGATTTTTTCTTGTTTTTAATTTTTCCATTTCATTAATCAAACTGGTTTTATTTCCTTTTTCAGCCTTCGGTTCTTTCATGCGATGAACGGTGAATTCTTGTTTTAATTCCATAAACAGAAAGTGTTATTATCTTTGGATTCATACCTTAATTGGCATAACTGGTTTGTGAACGGTTCAGATAAATGGTCACTAATCACTGCATGTTTCTGATTAAGAGTGTTGTTATGATTTGATAATATCATATTATCATGTGGGTTTCAGTGCTTTGTCTATTTACGTCACCTTTTGGTTATGAATCCAGCTCGCCATATTCTCTTTTCTGATTCTTCACTAGTAATTATTAAGCTATTAGCACTTTCTAGAACCTGAATTTGTTCCCTAACGGATTCGTGCTTCTTCATCATCTTTGAAATAGATTTCTTGATCTTTTTGCAAATTATAAAGAATCATTCTTTTAATTTTATGTACATTAGTGATATTGTTTTTCCCTGTCCTAGTTGTTTCCAGTCTATAGTAGTGTCACGATCCATCTGATGCATCCCTGGGGTCTTCATATTTTATGAATTTATTAATATTGGTCTTAGAATTGTCAGTGGTTATGCTTTGGGTATCTCTTTCTCATTGCCTGTTTGTCTGTCTTCCTATTTCCTCACTTACATCAATGTGTGATTTGTCAAATTTCATCAGTTCTCATCATGAATTTGTCTGGTTATACTTCTGGTATACAGGTCCAATGTTTTTTCTTCTCTGTTTATGTTTTGTCATTCATCGTTCAGGACTTAAAAGAAAAGGACTTTTTCACCGAGTATGGCGATGCTAACAGATACAGCATTCTGGAAGTTATCGGTAAGGGGAGCTATGGAGTTGTTTGTGCAGCTATCGACACACATACTGGAGAGAAAGTTGCTATAAAGAAGATTCGTGATGTTTTTGAACACATTTCTGATGCTATTCGGATCCTGCGTGAAGTCAAGTTGCTTAGACTTTTACGACATCCTGATATAGTTGAAATTAAGCGCATCATGTTGCCACCCTCAAAGAGGGAGTTTAGAGACATATATGTTGTTTTTGAGCTAATGGAGTCTGACCTTCACCAGGTCATCAAAGCTAATGATGATTTGACCCGTGAACACCAACAGTTTTTTCTTTATCAAATGCTACGTGCATTGAAATATATGCATACAGGTTATTCTTTTCCTCTTTTATACTAATTGAATTTTTTTTCCTCTCTAGTGTATGAAGTATATTAAAGATGATACATATGACAATAATTTGCTGTCTCTTTTTTAGCATCTCAATTGCAACCTTTTATCTTGTAATCCTTTCTCTGTCCTCTTTTTTATTTTTAATATTTCTTTGTTTAAAATAAATTTGATCAACTTTTCATAACCTTCATATTATCCAGTTATATGTTTTTAGTCATTAATATTATCTGGACAGAAGGGGAAAGAAAAAAGTGAGTGGTGGGGAGGATTTGCTGACATTTTTCTGATTATATGGTGTTTGCTTGTAGCAAATGTGTACCATCGGGATCTTAAACCAAAAAATATATTGGCAAATGCAAACTGCAAACTCAAAGTCTGTGATTTTGGACTTGCAAGAGTTGCATTTAGTGATACTCCAACAACAGTTTTTTGGACGGTATGTACTTCCAGTGCCCTCATTTTAGAGTCCCATTTATAGTTCATACAAGATGATATTTGTGTTTTTGTTTCTAGAGGCATGCTAGAAATTCTCTTATTTTATATTTTCCTGATATGCCCACAGGATTATGTTGCTACGAGATGGTATAGAGCTCCAGAGCTGTGTGGATCTTTCTTTGCAAAGGTATGAGTTTCCCAATGGGGGGCACTGTTTTACTTATCTCCTGTTTCTAGATCAATGGTAACAAATTTGATCTTGGCGTGTGGAAGAATGAGTTAATGTTAATAGACTTGTAATACATTCATTTTACTTTAATCATATGAGTGTTATAACCAGCGTGACATGTTTGGCTGTTATGAGATGGAATAATACTAAAGCGACACATTTTTTTTTCTCTTTAAACTGCTTGAGTGCTTTATAGTAAGCAGTAATGCCTAGATTAAAATAATTGTTGTTCAGGGAGGACTATGATCTCTCCTGGAAGTTGAATGTCTGTCATATCAGGTAATTGTGTCAGGTTATGTCCGTCTCTGGAACGGTTTACTTGCAGTGTCAATTTTCTAATTTTCCTGTAGTACTCAGACTTGTGTTGGTATCTTCTGGGCAGTATACACCTGCAATTGATATTTGGAGTATTGGCTGCATATTTGCGGAGGTATTGACAGGGAAGCCATTGTTTCCTGGTAAAAGTGTTGTTCATCAACTAGATTTGATCACTGATCTTCTTGGAACACCTTCACCAGAAACCATTGCCGGAGTATGATAAATCTCTTATTTCTATTCTTTTATCTTTTCTGTTTTCTTCTTGATTGTTTCTTAGGCTGCTATTTTATGTATTTTTCTTTTCTGTCTCTGATGGTAACTTTTATTCTGCAACGAATGAAGGTTCGAAATGATAAAGCTAGAAAATACTTGATGGAAATGAGGAAGAAACCTCCTGTGCCATTTTCTCAAAAGTTTCCAAATGTAGATCCTTTAGCACTTCAGCTATTGCAAAGATTAATAGCATTTGACCCAAAGGATCGGCCGACTGCTGAAGAGGTTTGTATTTAGTGCAATGATGACTAGACTTCTACTCATAGTTTCTTGTCTCATAGAGTTTTTTTCCCCTTTTTCTTCATTGTAGTTATGTTTTTAACTTTCTGGTTTTGACAGGCGTTGACTGAACCTTACTTTAAAGGCCTTGCCAAAATTGAAAGAGAGCCTTCTTGTCAGCCAATTTCAAAGTTGGAATTTGAATTTGAGAGACGTAGGGTTACAAAGGATGACGTTAGGGAACTAATTTATCGAGAGATATTAGAGTACCATCCTCAGCTGCTCAAAGATTATCTTAATGGAACTGAAGGCACAAATTTTCTTTATCCTAGGTTCTAATTTTTCCTACTTTTTGGCCTTTTAAATTTAATAAGTTCTCTTCTTAGTGATTTATATTTTTGTTTTGGATATTTTTGTTGCTAATTTTTAACATCCTGATGCATTGCAGTGCCATAAGCCAATTCAGAAAGCAGTTTGCATATCTGGAGGAAAATGGTGGTAGAAGTGGTCCAGTGCTTCCCCCAGAGAGGAAGCATGTCTCCCTCCCACGGTAAGACTATCTGCAAATTTGGAATATTATTCCATATTATGGCTTTATGTTAGCTTTTCTTATAAGTTGTAGATATTTCCTTCTATTTTTGGCTAAGGTTCAAAGCCTGATGATGTGTTTTTTAAAATTTCATCAGTGTCTGAATTTCCTTGGGCTGATGAATTGGGTTTCTAACCTATGTGTGCAGGTCTACGGTTCACTCAAGCATGATCCCTTCCAATATACAGCAAAATGCTGCTTCATCTGAAAGCCGGCCAACGGCAGTAGTAGATGCTTCTAGAAATTTTAGAATACCAGATGAAATATCTGCAAATCAATCTAGAGTTTCACGGCCTCCGCCGAGGGTGCCAGCCGGTAGGTTGATTTATTTATTTATTTATTTCCTGTGTCAGCTATCTTCCTTTCAAATCAGATCTTTGAGGCCTTGCTATGCAAAATGCTAATATTGTTTTCTTTTCAAAATGCTAATATTGTTTTCTTTTTGTAGCAAAACCGGGGAGAGTTGTAGGTTCAGTTGTACCATATGAGAATGGCAGAAATATTAAAGATTCAAATGATTCAAGGATTTTTTACAGAAATGCAGTCCTCCCTCCGCAGACCGTCTCGCCGCATTCTTTCGTTAGGACCAACAACATAAATCAAGATAAGTCCGGATTGGAGGCTGGTAGGAGTTCTTCCCATGTGAAACCAGCAACCGCACAAAGCATTCCTGTCGCAAAACCAGCTCATGGCATACCCATAGACGTAAACAGGAATCCATATTACCAACCACAAGCCAAGGTAGATCAATTGAATGATAGAATTGCCATTGATGCGAAGCTGCTTCAGGCACAATCCCAGTTTGGTGCAGTGGGTGCTGCTGCTGTTGCCGTGGCTGCCCGCAGGAACGTGGGAACAGTGCAATATGGATTGTCTTAATTTAGTTTTAATGTGGAATGTTGTCATGACGAGGAAAAGTATTTATGTCCTGGTGTAATTAATGTTAACGTCATTGAATTTAGAAATTGAAATAAGTTGTTTGTTATTGATTCAGAGATTCTTCTTTCTTGTCTCTTGCTTTCATCCGTCTAAATCACCCACAGATTTGGAGCTGGCTGATCTCACGTATGACATTGCATTTATCATGCAGTGATAGACATGGCAGCCATCTTCTACTGACAATTCCCAATATCAACCACCAATAATTCTACAGCACATCAATAATTTTATGCCAAGTACATTTAAATACATAAACAAAAAGACAACTCACTCATCATTTTGAAGATGGGAATTGTAGGAATAATTAAAGTGTTTTTACGTGTATTTTATAGCTGTCAACTGAAACAAAGAAAATTATTTTCTTAATTAATTGAAACAAGTGTTTGTAGTATGATTTAAAAAAAAAAAAAACATATAATAGGTGCTTTATTAGAAAGCATCTTTGGGTCAGCAAAGCACTTGTTAAGTGCTTTTTAAAGAAACACATCGTTAGTTTGTTGTCGTTAAATTTGGAGGTCTGTAAAGCAAAAAAATTTAACTTGATCGACATCAAATAACTGGTGCAAGAGTAATGGAAGTGATTGAAGAAGAAAAGAGACTCAATTGACATTTAAGCAACATTATACATTTTGTTTCCCTGTCATTTATCTCTGTTGAAATTTTTTACAAAACCCCCTAATGTTTAAAAATCTCTTTCTGTTTTTAATGGATTCATACTTAGAAACTGCTACCTGTCCGAATCGAAGACAAGTAAAATTTTAAATTCTATAAAGACACGATGTAATTTTGGGTTCAGCATATCAAAGATTGAAAGAAACTTATGTAAAGTAAAATTAACAGTAAAACAAATGAAATTTCCAAGAAATTCAGATTTGCTCTTCGTGGCATACAGAATATCGCCACCAGAGTTTCAGAGCACAAATGTATAACAAGTTTAGGAAAAATAAAAGATACAAACATAAGCAGCAGCCACAACCTGAATCAAGGCTGGAAACTACTTCATCTGAACCCACATGGCAACTCTTGGAATTCCTTTCTAAACCATATAAAGAAGATAATACCCAGTAATATCGGCGGGAGAGCGGACATTCGCCACGCCGTCAGTTTCGGGACCCGCCGCGCAGAACCGGAAACTCGCGGACAACTGTGTTTGAGGTGGGTTCGAGCAAGATAAAGAGGTTGTTGGAGAAAATGAAGAGGTTGCCGCCGAGGGAGAGATGGACAAAAGGGTATAAATTATTCTCCAATGTTAAGAAAATCCGCCCGTCGATTCCACGGAACTGATCATTTGTGTTTTCGACAAGGTGAGGAAGATGGGTTGCTTGTTGGATTGTTCTTCTGGTGGAATATATTCATAGCTAAAAGCACCGCGGCCCCCACTATGAGGCCACCGTCAGGTTAGATGACTTGTGTTGAGTACCATCTGGGGTCAGCCAACGCTGTAGAATGTTCTGTCTAGTCACAAGTGTCGCATGTAGACAGGTATCTGACAGAGTTTGCTCCTCCTCCATTACCTCCTTCACTTACCGAGTTTCCATTCACAGTCAGGCCTCCTGATGAGCACCATGTCTCGACTATGCATGCAACCTTGCTTCCGAATATTAACATGGTTTTGATGTACTTTACAATCATTTGGAAAATGTCAAAGATTCCATTACCTCATCACAAAGTGCCTTGCCTGATTGCTGATAGTACTACCGGTGAACTGTATTGTTGGCGCCATTCAGTTCTCTTTGACATTGATTACATCAAAACTGAAAGCATTGAGGGTGCATATATACTTTATATGATAACATAATTTTTTTTTAAAACACTTTAAAATTTACAGTCTGTTCTTGATTTTGAGGAAAGCTTGTATAGTTTTTACTTGTTAGAACCGCCAAATTATGCTTTTTTAAACAAATTTATATCTTGTCATAGTTAAGTTTCGATGCAAATTTGGTATAATATATCTAGCTTATTGCAGTCATTTCTTCACCACATTTCAATTTAATCTATTCCATAAATATTATTGAATATAATTTCCACCTTTCAAATGGAGTATGGTGTTCCCACAAAATGTGATGGTGCCATATAATTCAATTTCTGATAAATGATACCTATAACTATAGTCCATGGTAGTCCATATTTCCACAAGAAGGATTGGCCTTAAGAACTACCAATGATGCTAACCTACTCAGTTCTTACAGTTACGAAAGCTAATAACTTGAAAAAACCATCCAATTTCTACAAATTTACCAGGATACTTTCAATGACCATCTCTTGGAACAATAACATCAAACTCACTAACTGTCCATTCTGCAACTTCATTTTCACTGACATACACTTCAGTTCCCAAGTTAATTGATGTCCAGTGTCTCTCCACAGGTTTGGAACATGGATCTTGATAGAAGTAAAGTGACTGAGACAATCTTCCAACGTCAAGCTCCCAAGTTCTCGGGTCGCCAATCCAACCTTCTCCCTTCTTTGTCGGATATCCGTACTCGCCCCAAACAGGATGTGGCAGAATCTGCAGGATTTCTTGCGGCTGAGGATTGCTGTATTCATCGCAGTGGTTGAATGGCTCTTCAAGATAGTCAGCGTTTCCTGGAGAACAGTAAACATGATAAGCATCATAAGGGAAATTTTCTGTGTCGTTCCTATGAATTCGAGTGCCATTGGGAAACGTGTGATAAGGCGGACAGTGGCGGAGATCTTCAGGACTGCACCAGGATTCTACTTCAGGATTTATAATCATTTCACTGTATCGAGTAACATCTGTTGTGACATCACCGTCACAGGGCTTGCCATTGTTTTTCCAGCAGCTTCCTATGTCCATTAGGTAGAATTGGCTTCTTGGACCCCCTCCTTGCTTTATGTCCAAGGTAAACTTCACTTTGAAATTAGGTGATGTGGGAATCTATAATTTTTCAAAAAAAAAAACAATGAAACAAATGATAGCAAGTTAATTATTATGTCAACAAATCTGACAAGCATCCCAAATTTAGAATGTGCCAACATTTGCAATGGATAGTTGTTATGGTTTGGCTAACTTACTATTTTCATCATTCCTCTTGTTTGATAATGATAGCCTCCAGAGAATCCGGCTGTGGCATCAGACCGTAAGTACAGCATCAACCATGGATATTTTTTTGACGTCTTCAACAAATTATGAAAAACCCAGCTTCCTTCACCAACCTTCTTCTTCCAAGTGACGGTAAAATAAGAAGTGCCATTTTCAGGAACGACTCCTTCAGTAACATTGGTATCCAAATCCCATGTCCCATAAAAACTTCCTTTCAAGATATCTTTGTTTTCTCCATGCAGACTGGTGTAATCATGATACATCAATGGCATGTTCATGCAGCCGTCACCGAAGCACGGGAATCGAGATTCCGGTGGAAATGGCCCTACTTTGTGGCCATTGTAGGGGCATCTTGATGCATATGTGTCTGTGTTGCCATTCTTAAGCATCATCATCCAGAATTGCCATGGCCTTGGCTGGTCCTTTACCTGGCATTTTTTACCCAAGTAGAGTTCTTTCTTGGCAGCGTATTTATCAACACTGTAAGTCTTAAGTCCTGCATGCGAACCGTTTAATATGCCAAGTCTGTTGTCTTTCTCATCCACCAAGTGTTTCAACGTAGCTTCAAGAGATATAACTAGTTAGTTTAATGGCAATTATATAGATGACAAGATACTGTGGTCCAATGTTACGACGTAAACAATTTTCTTCTTTCAGACGTAGAAATCTAAAGAAAACATGCGTGATTGGAGGTTTTCAATAACAAATAATTAAGTTCAAAACATGAAATTAATGTAAAATATTTTTTATTGTAAAAGGAAAAAAGATTTTTACTCCTTGATCGTATGTTGCAACAAACGATTACCTATTTTCTGAAGGTTATCAAAAAAAAAAAAAGAAAGAATGATGCCTCACCTGGAACTGTATAATCATCAATGTCAAAGCAATCTGCCATTCTAGGGCTTCCCATGTTCATTGCTTCTTCTCCAACCTCATTGCACTGATTCCACGACTCGATCGCAACCCTAAGTCCATCTCTTTTCATTCCGGGATCACCAACAGCCGATACATAATCTGTGCATGCCGCGGCCTGAAATCCAAAGAGAGAAAAAGCAAGTAAAATTAACAAGCTGCCAAATCTCCAAAACCCCATTGCTGCTTTGCTACTACCACTTCTGATTGATCTCTATACGTTAACAATGATATCTTAATCATGCAATTGAAGAAGCATTCGCTGGATTATATATAGTAAGAGCAATTTGTAAGTATTTGATTCTGATGAGGATTATATATCATTCCACCAAATATACCACTTCAATTTCAAACAAACACAAACATATATACAAAGTTTTCCATCAAATAGACTACTTCAATTTCAAATAAACATAAATACAACTACAAAATTTTTCATTAAATATACAAAATCTCATTCTAAAATAGATACAAAATTTACCACCAAATTTACCAAAAAAAAAAAAAAAGTTATGGCGCAAGTTTGATTTCAACTCAAATTATGTCGGCAATGTCTTCGCACAGCAATGTCTCGTAACCAAAGATGAAAAAGAGTTTGAATCATAAAAAGACTTAATCAATAAATTAAATTCAAATTAAAAGATTAAATAAAGTTTAGTATGTATCATGATTAATGTTATCAAACAATAAACAAATAATAAATGTCTTTTTATTCATTCAGAGTTCTCTTCTCCTTTTTAAGTTTTTCTTCTGTTTTTACCCAAAATCAAAAATAAACCTGTATAATTTGGCATTCTTCAACAATTTAAAAGCAAGAGAATGGTATAAATATACAGCAGAAGTTTTCTTTGAACATAGTGCATGAAAATCAAAGCCCTTTTTCCAGATTTCGACACGAACACAACGGCAATGCCAAGGAGAGTTCTGAAAGAAAGGCTACTAATCTTTCTACATGAATTTCCGGAGGAAATGCTGGCACTGGATATAATGGACAGTGGGAGCTTGCATCTGAAGATTCAGATGTCTCGTCTATGCACGCAATCTTGCTTACGTAAATTAACAAGGTTTTGATGTAGGACGCAACAATTTGGAAAAAAAATCAGGGATTCCATTCCCTCCTCACATAATGCCCCGCCGGATTGCTGATAAGACGACGGGTGAACTGGACTGTTGGTGTCATTCAGTTCTATTTGACGTTGAAACATCAATACTGAAAGTATTGAAGGTGCATATTCTATATCATATTCATTTTTACTCGTAAAATTATTTTTTAAAATAGAAAAGGATTGCATTTTGAAAAACATTTTCAGAATATTGAGATTAATTTATATTGATTTCGTGGCAGCTTCAAACATCAGGAGGCCTGACAGTGGATGGAAACTTGGTGAGTGCAGGAGGTAATGGAGGAGCAGCAAACACTGTCAGATATCTCTCCACCTGCGACACTTGTGACCGGACAGAGTATCCTGGCTGACGCCAGATGGTACTCAACACAGGTCACCTTACCCGACGGCGGTTTCATTGTCGTCGGCTCGCCGCGGTGCTTTTAACTATGAATATATTCCAGCAGAAGGACAATCCAACAAGCAACCATCTTGTAGTTTCTAGTTGAACTGAGCAGAAAAACAGAGAAACGTAAAATGAAGGATGAATTTTTCATTCATTTAAAACATCATCTTTTTCTGCTGCCATACTTCATAATGATATAATGCTTGATGTATATGACAGGAAATACACAAAAGTCAATACCAAATCTACCTAACATGAATGACATTTCAAAAAACTATCCTTAAAAAACTGGACTTCATTGACCTTACATACTGACTTCATCAAAATAAAGGGATAAATATATAATTTTTTTGACTTAAAGTCTATAGAAAAAATCCACATCATTAACACTCCTCCTTGGAATTTTTCTTCAAGACTCCAAGCATCTCCCTTAGCATTTCGAACCTGCACTTGTGAAGACCCTTGGTCATAACATCTGCCAACTGATCTTCTGACCTGCAGTATTCAACTTGAATTTCCTTGTTAGACACAGCTTCTCTAACAGCATGGTATTTAACTTTTATATGTTTAGACTTGCCATGAAGTACAGGATTTTTAGACATAGAAATTGCAGCTTTGCTATCTATCTTGATAACAGTAGGTTCTGCATTTGAGATTTGTAAATCCTGCAATAACTTTCTCAACCATATGGCTTGGTTTGTAGCTTCTGCAGCAGCGATATACTCTGCTTCTGCTGAAGACTGAGCTACAACATCTTGCTTTCGTGACTTCCATGAAAATGCACCTGAACCAAATGTGAAAACATACCCTGATGTGCTTCTGAAATCATCAATGGATCCTGCCCAGTCACTATCTGAAAACCCAGTTAACTTCCCTTCATCAAGAGTCTTGAACCATATACCATAATCAGCAGTGCCCTTGAGATACCTCAGAATTCGTTTAGCCGTTCCCATATGAACTTGTCCTGGAACTTGCATAAAACGAGATAACAAGCTAACTGAAAACATAAGATCTGGCCTGGTTAGAGTTAAATACATCAAACTACCAACCAAGCTTCTGTATGTAGTTGGATTTATAGGATCTCCACAATCGAATTTAGATAATTTTTCATTTGGCACCAGAGGAGTAGAAACAGATTTACATCTTTCCATTTGAAACCTCTTCAACAGATTTTTTGCATACTTGGATTGCGACAGAAAAATCCCATCTTGAGAATGAGTTATTTCCATGCCTAAGAAATAGCTCATTTTACCTAGATCGGACATTTCAAACACCTTACTCATTTCTCTTTTAAACTTCATAATTGAATCTTCATTGTTGCCCGTAACTAACAAGTCATCAATATAAATTGAGACAATCAACAGTTGATCTTCTTGGTCCCTCTTGATGTACATCGTTGCTTCATTTTCACTTCTTCGGAATCCCCACTGAATAAGATAATTATCCACCTTTCGATACCAGGTTCGGGGTGCTTGTTTAAGACCATATAAAGCCTTATGAAGCTGATAAACATACTCCTCCTTACCTGCAGCAACATATCCTTGCGGTTGTTCAACATATATTTCTTCTTGCAATTCTCCATTTAGAAATGCTGACTTAACATCCATATGGTAAATCTTCCACTTAAATTGAGCAGCAAGAGCCATTAAAAATCTGATTGTATCATGCCTAGCAACTGGAGCAAATGTATCATTGAAATCAATACCAAATTGCTGAGCATATCCTTTTACGACTAACCTTGCCTTCAATTTGTTTATAGACCCATCTGAATTTAATTTAACTTTATAAATCCATTTGAGACCTATAACATTTTTATTTCTAGGCTTAGGAACCAAGCTCCATGTCAGATTTTTTTCAATCATGTTTATTTCTTCATTCATTGCCTGCACCCACTTTGCATCCTTGACAGCATCTTCATAACAATCAGGCTCTGCAGTGGCAAAGTTACATCTTTCATAAATTTCAGTCAAACTTCTGAATTTTGTTGAAACATCTTCATCACCATCATCCTCCTCATGCGTGTTCTGACCATTGCTAGTTAAACCGAAATCTTGATTTCCAGTTGTTGCCGTAGTTCCAATATTTTGACTTAAGTTTTGATCATGTTGCTGCACTTGCTCATTTTCCCAATTCCAGTATGCATTTTCATCTACGACAACATCTCTACTAATGGTTATGCCTTTGGTTTTCAAATTATAAATTCTATATCCCTTGGCCATAGCTGCATATCCTAAAAAAATACCTATATCAGATTTTTGCTCTAACTTACTTCTTTTTACTGCCGGTATATGAACATAGCAAATAGAGCCAAAAATTCTGAGATGCTTAGCTGATGGCTTCACTCCACTCCATGCCTCTATTGAAGTTATACCATTCACAGCTCTTGAAGGCAATCTATTAAGCAAGTAGACTGCCGTATATACAGCTTCAGCCCAAAACTTATGAGGAAGATTCTTTTCAATCAAGAGACATCTAGCCATTTCAACAACCGTTCTATTCTTTCGTTCTGCAACCCCATTCTGTTGAGGATTATAAGGAACAGTTAGTTGATGTTGTACTCCCATTTCACTACAAAACATCTCAAATTCACTTGAAGTGTACTCCTTGCCATTGTCTGTCCTTAATGTTTTCAGCACACAACCACTTTGTGATTCCACTAGCCTTTTAAACTTTTTAAATACTGATAGAACTTGTGATTTATGTGTTATGAAATACACCCATGTCATCCGTGTAAAATCATCGATAAAGAGAACAAAATACTTATTTCTGCTTAATGATTCTGTCCTCATAGGTCCACATACATCTGTATGAACAAGCTCCAACTTAAGTTTTGCTCTCCAAGAAGAAAAAACAGGGTAAACATCCTTATGTTGCTTGCCCATTTGACAACAACCACATATAGTAGAAGGCACTTGAATCTCTGGCATCTCTTTGATCATTTGATTTCTATACATGGCAGCAAGTGCATTAAAATGAAAATGACCATACCGTTTATGCCATAGCCATGAATCATCAATTTTTGCTACAAGAGCATTTTCAACCACTTTCCAATTTAAGGGAAATGACTTCTCAACCATAGGAATTTTGACAATTAAGGCACCATTAAAATCATATATGCTGCATGCATTATTCTTAAACACCACAGAATAGTGGTTCTTCATCATCTGGGCAACACTTAACAAGTTCTGTGCAAGTGATGGAATATATAGAACATCATGAATAAGTTTTGTACCTTGTTTTGTATGGATTTCAACTGACCCCTTGCCTTGAGACTCAATTATCTCACCATTTCCCAGCCTTACGTTAATTTTGATAGATTTATCCAACTCGATGAAGTTAGATTCCTCCTTTGACATGTGATTCGTACAGCCACTGTCCACAAACCATGAATTGGTCCTTGCTTGTTGAAAGCTTTGAGTTACCATAAACAAGCTCCCTTGTTTGCCTTCATTTTGTGTCTTTTCTTCCGTTAAATTTGCTTGCTGAAAGGTGTTGCCCTGGTTTTGTTTTTGTTTCTGCCTGCAATTCTTCTCAATATGTCCCATCCTTTTACAGAAACGACATTGAATGGGAGGCTTCCCTTTGAACCAGCAATCATCCTCTTTATGATTAGTCCTCTGACAGTGTTTACATATTGAAATCTTTCCCTTCCTTACTTGCTCTTTAGGTTCCTGAGTATTTTTACTTTTATCGAGTCTTTCTCCAACAGACTTCTTGCCATCCTTCTTGCTATTCTTGTCCTTGTGCCTTGCTTGAAAGGCTCCTTCAATAACCTCTTCATCTCTGACATTTGTTCTTTGTTCATGAGCTTGAAGCTTGCTAATCAGCTCAGAACTTGATAGGGTTCGTAAATCACAGGACTCTTCTATTGCAGAAACCTTGGAGTCGAATTTAGTTGGCACACTTATAAGAATCTTCTCCACCACCTTAGAGTCTTGAACATCTTCACCCAATAATCTCATTTTATTCACCAAATCTGAAAGTTTTGATGAATAACTATCTACTGACTCACCATCGTTCATTTTTAGCATTTCAAATTCTCTCTTTAACGTCAAAAGCTTGACAGCTTTTACTCTACCACTGCCTTCAAATTCATCCCTTAGTTTCTCCCATACTTCTCTTGGTGAATTACATGCCATGATACGAGTAAAAATTGTTTCTGACAAAGCCGAATGCAAGCATGTAAGAGCTCTTGGTTTCTTCATTTTTTTCTCTTCATACAATTTTATTTGAGCCATAGAAGCATCATCCTGTAAGGGAGCAGGATCTCTGCCATCTTCTACAGCTTCCCATAAGTTCAATGCTTGTAGTTAGACCTTCATTTTAATCGCCCATATGTGATAATTTTCCCCAGCGAACTGAGGAGGACCCATTCCCAGAAAATTTCCTGATGACATACTTTTAGTTGAGCTTTTACTCTACCTTGTAGAAAAACTTCCTTATTGATCCACAGATCCCTTAAGAAATAAGCTCTGATACCATTTGTAGTTTCTAGTTGAACTGAGCAGAAAAACAGAGAAACGTAAAATGAAGGATGAATTTTTCATTCATTTAAAACATCATCTTTTTCTGCTGCCATACTTCATAATGATATAATGCTTGATGTATATGACAGGAAATACACAAAAGTCAATACCAAATCTACCTAACATGAATGACATTTCAAAAAACTATCCTTAAAAAACTGGACTTCATTGACCTTACATACTGACTTCATCAAAATAAAGGGATAAATATATAATTTTTTTGACTTAAAGTCTATAGAAAAAATCCACATCATTAACACATCTTCCTCCCTCGATTAAAAACACGCAGATCTTCTTTACATTGGAGAATAATTTATACCCTTTCGTCCAGCTCTCTCCCGATGGCAACCTCTTCATTTTCTCCAACAACCGCTCCATCTTGCTCCACCCGAAACTATCCGGTGTCGGGAATGTCCGCGCTCCTTCCGATAAAACTACATTCAGAAAACGTTAAAGCTGTAGGTGCAGTGGTCTTGATTTGTGGAGGCGCAAAGTGGGACGCATTTTATTTTGCAGAAACTAGAAAAACAGTTCTTGCCTGCATTGGAAGACTGCGGAAGAATCAAAATCAAAGAGCACGATCCAACATGGAAGGTCGAAAAAATGCCATCACCTCGCGTAATAGGTGATATAATGATTCTCCCAACTGGAGATTTGCCGATGCTTAATGGTGCCAAAACCGGAACATCAGCTTGGAATGATGCGGAGGATCCAAATCTCGTGCCGTTTTATACAGAGCTAAGGCGGCGCAGGAAAGGTTTGAGGAATTGACTGCAACAACTATCCCCGAGAATGTACCATTCATCATCTGTGTTATTATCAGACGGAAAAGTTCTTGTAGCCGGTAGTAACACCAGAGTTTGTTGTGAAGTACCTGACAGAGCTTAGAGTGGAGAAATTTTCGCCTGCTTACTTGATCGATCTTTGGCTGGGCTTAGACAACACATAGTAGTTGAGTCTTCGGAGAAGGTAATCAACTGCGCCTGAAGTTTTCAGTGAAGGTTAGATCCAAGGAGTTGAGATTAAACAAGGATGATCTTCAGATTATAAGGTATCTCAATGAATCAGACGCTGATTATCCTAAATTTGGCTGAGGTGATTAACAAAGTTTGGCCTGGAGTTTACAGCATCATAGCTGAAGAACCAGCTCCAGGTGCAGTTGCTCCTCCGGGTATTATCTTCTTTTTGTGGTACACAAAGGAGTTCCAAGCGTCAAAATGTCGGTTCAGATCAAGTAGTTTCCAGCTTTGATTCAAGTTGTGGCTGTTGTTTAGTCTTGTATTTCTTTCTTCTTTTATATAAACTTGGTATTCTTTATGTCAGAGAGACTGATGTGAATGGTTAATGGGGATGATGACTAATCTCAAGTCTTTCTGGTTCACTTTGTAATCAAAATTATTTAATTGATTTTACTGTTAAATGTCATTCTACGATGCACATCAGTGACTGATTGATTGCTTAAGTTTCTTTCAGTTGTTGATGTTCAGAACAAAACACAAAACACTTTCTCCAAGTTTCTTTCAGTTGTTGATATTCAGAACAAAACACTTTCTCCGTTGTGGTGCTAAAACATGAGTTGGCAACTTTTAATTCCTTCAAAGCAAGCAAGAAAAGCATATAGGATTTTTCTCTGTACTTCTTACACAGACTCTGGTCGTTATTTCACCTAACACATTAAGGCATATGCATGACTGGGCATATAAGTGCTTGCCTAAAAATTTGTCTCTCATCGTTATTTCACCTAACACATAATAAGGCATATGCATGACTGGGCATATAATTGCTTGCCTAAAAATTTATTTCTTATTTTCATTGTGACAGAAGTTTTTCATAGTGGTTTTTCATCGGAGGTCTCGTATCATCTCCTGAATTTTTTGACACCAAAATCAACTAATCCTAGCTTTTCCCATGTTGTATTCTCAGGAGATCCAGACAAGATTTTTCGCGAAGCTCACCAGAAAATAGGCCTTTGAGGTATCCTTCAACTGTGATTGTTCTAAACGATGCAGGTGTTTTTTCGGTGATCAAACTATGTGCAGGGTGTACTACACCTTTATACTTTGCGTTGCAGAATGTTGCAATGGAAAGCCTTTCTTGCGAAGAGTTTACTACTGCGCGATGCTCAATGCTACGATATGTCCCATTGGTTATAATCTGCCATGTCAAATTCACAAAAGCACATGAGCTAGCTTATATTTGTTCCCCAAATGGTAAAAACTGAGTCAGTTCTCTGACTTTGCCGGACATCCAGGGCGTCAAGAATCAAGGGAAACTAATATTGTTATTACCTCCAACATGTCTCCTATGTTGACAATGAAAGCATTTGGGAGTACTGGCGTAACAGGAATCCAGTTTCCATCTTTCTTTATCTGGAGACCTGCTACTTGGTTGATTTGTAAGAGAATGGTGAGACCGGACGCGTCCGAATGAGGAGTGAGACCTATAACCTTCTCCGGCTGTGGGCAAGGAGGGTAATAGTTCATCCTCATTGATTGCAATCCATTTTCAAAGAACTCTCTCATTTCTTCATCCTTAATATTTAAAACCTTTGCCATTTTCAATATCAGAGTCAGAGCTAGAGTGTTTAGCTCCATTGAATAAACTTCCAAGGTGTCTCTACATGAGAAAGAAGTTGATTAGAAGGTTTATTTTTCTTTAGTGCCTAAACACATGGGTGTAGAAATATGCGTATACCTGCACACAGCATACAAGCACACCATAAAGAGAGATGAAGAGGGAAAAAAAAAACCTGAGGGGAAGAGGAAGCTCAGGAAATAAGTTTGGTTTCCTCAGGTGAAGTGGAAGAGTGGTCATGAAGAAAATGTCACCCCAGTCAAGTTTTTGTTGCTCAGATACAACAAAAGCTTGGCCAAATCCTTCTACTTCTCCTGGAGACTGCCAATATTTTTTCTTCTCTTCCACGCTCAGATCGAAAAATTCCTGAATCTCTTTCTTAACTTTTTCTAGAAATGATGAGCTCACTCCATGATTCACCAGCTGAAATAACACAGACAATAATAACTAAGATATGATAAATAGTACACTAAATCCATACTTGATAGTGTCACATTAGGACCGGGAACATCTTATTTGACTGATTTAGGGACAAAATCTACCAATAGAGACGAATATGAGCATGTATTTCATTTCACCATGCTAAGAACGTTGTTCTGTAGCAGTATCATAAGTTTGTTTTTCATGCTGCTGCTGGATTAAAACTGAAGTTATACAGTAAATTCAATAGAAATTGGGTTTCAAATACAGTTTTACACCAATTATTTGAATTTGCCTTCTGTTTTTCCTCCTTGATTGAAATTTACAGAATTCTTGACCACAGACAACGATTACACAATCTTACCCAACAAAACAAGATGATGAAAATACTGAGTTGACTTGATTGCTTTGATGACCCAAAAAGCAAAAATAAAATAAAAAAAAGAATTCCCTAGCACAAATGGAAGCATGTGCCGCAGAAAAAAGCACTTTATCACAGAGTTTACCTGGAAAAACCCCCATTCTTTGCAAGCAAAATCAAGCCTGGCCAACTCAGAGTTCTCCAACTCTTGAGAAAGCAAGCTCTGCAGGTCAATAACTGGGATCTCTGAAATTAAAGCTTCATCAGAAATAGTGGGTGCTTCTTGCACCGGACGTATGTATCTAGAAGGAACAACTTCCATAGGCTTCTTTGCCAACTCTTGAACTGAAGGCACAAGCAGAGAACCTCCCAATTTGGCCATATTTTGTTACACAAATTTTCTCAAGAATTCTACAGCCTTTTTACCAATTCTGTATTAATTTTGAGGAGAAGATTGCTACAGTATTTTAACAAGGGAGTACCTTCCCTTGACTTTTAGTAAGTATGCGCGTAGGATTATCTGGCAAGCATTTTTGTCAATACCTAACATGATAATTAGTCAATGCCTGACAAAATTTATCTTCGTTGTAGTTATCGAATTCATATGATTTTTTTTCTTTTTTTTTTTATTTTGGTCACTACCAGTACAAACAGGAAATCTTTTTTCGAAAATTATATTAATGGAATCGTGATTTGATGCTCATGTTTATTAAATTTTAAACTTTTATTCTTACTCACTTAACATCACAGAATTATCATAAAACAAAGACATCACTGAAGATTTAATATCCCCTGTTAAAATCATTATAAATTCTTGATTGCAAGTAATATATTGTAGAAAATATTTCTTTCTTAGCAAGCATCAGCATATTGGGTTATTCTTTTCTAACCCAAATTAACTAATCCTAGCTTTACCCATATTGTATTCTTAGGCGATCAAGACAAGATTTTTTTGTGAAGCTCATGGGCAAACAGACCTTTGAGGTATCCTTCAACAGTGTTTGTTCGAGATGATGCAGGTGTTAGAGCAGAACACCAACGCTAAAACTTGACCAATCCTTCTGAAAAAAACACATTTACAGTTGAAAAGGGTTGTAACCAATCTGAATTGAAGTCCTAAATGCTACACACTGGGCACCACCCACTTTATCAGGAAAAAAAATAAATAAAGAGGATTGGTTACAGGAAGTATCTGAATGGCATCTTTGAATATCTAAAAACTTTATTCAAGAAAAGCAGGTACCGGAACAAATATAAGCACAGCTATCATCTAAAGATATACAACCAGAATATGCAATTTCTAGCAGAGGGACAAATCTATTTCCGAATTTCCAGAAAACAATGAGACTTGCCAGCCCCATAACGTGCTCAATTCTTGCGTTCTTCTCTGGCCACAATCTTGTATTTTCCCGTCTGTTGTTGCTGCATACAGAAAAAACCACAATAACACATCATTAACCTCGAATGTGTTGCAAACATATGCATTACGTTTCAGAAACATAATCATTACTAAAAACATTACATAATTTACAAAATTTACAAACTTTCTTCCACAATGCAGTATGATCTTTGCAGAACCCAGCAACAACAGCACCCTTCTTCCCTTCTCGATACTCAATGCAAACATCCTCGTTCAATCCACAAGTAACATGAAATGACAAACAACACTTGGGCTCAGAACATTCCTCTTTTACTTCTACAAACATAACACTTCTTTTCCCCCCTTGTCTTAGGCACCTTAGAACAATCAAGCCCTTCCCTCCCTTCCGGGTCCTCGAAGAACCCCTCCGGAACCAAAACCGCGCACACAACATGACCGGACACAAACAACAAGAAAATGTTTGATTTGAGTTTTGACTTTTTGGAAGTTTAGTAGCCAAGCATTTGGCGCAAAACCAATCGCCTTCTGGTATGTTTTTAACAAGAGGGTTGCCATAGCATGTGGCGTGTACCATTAAATCACACCCATCGCAGAAAACAATGGGATCTCTGGAGTCCCCACCTGTGCTTTGACAAATTGCACACAAAATCCCATCATCTTCCTCTTCTTCTTCCTGTTCTTGATTCATACTTTCAAGATTAGATTCAGTAATTTCATTTTCATTCAAAAATGAAATCTTTTTCGTCTGCTTTTTCCCTTCTTCTCTTACTTCTTCTCGGATTGCTTCAGGACTTTTGACAGGTGGGACATTCTTGGATTCCTCTTTTTTTTTTTTTAACTTTTCTTCACCCAAAGGCGACTTCCACTCCTCATTGAGATCAAGGGACAATGGGCTATCAGATAGTAAATCAGGTTGAATAGCCCATACCCTTTTCTTAGCCGGCAAACGATAAGTAGTAATGAAACTGACGGCAGCGCCGGCTGTACCGGCGGATTCAGAGGAAAGAAACGCCGGGTATAAACATTCCTTTCTCTTCTTTGCCGGGAGGCAATAACTTTTGGCTGTAAATGCACTGAATTCTTGATTGCGCTGGTGCCGCCTTTGCTGTTGCTGTTCTTGCTCTTCTTGTTGCTGCATAAGCCTGAATCTTTTGAGAGGAGGCAAGGCTTCAAATTTGGTATTCATATTCTTGATTTTAGTCTGTGCAAACTATAAGGGCAAGGAAAGTTTTAGATTTTGTTATCAGAGTTTGGGAAAGTTCTACAGAAATTTGGGTTTTGATCCGTTTGAAATTAAACCAGAGAGCATACCGGAATGGCGGGATCCAAGGAACGTTCACGGGGCTTAAGGTTTTCCGTTTGACGGACTTGGATCTTTTCTTTTTTTGCGTTGCAGTAGATTTCAGCCGCCAAGAGTTTGGACTGAATGGCTTGGGCGGGTCGGCTCTTTTCATCTGGCCGGTGGTATTAAGCAGGTGTCAGTATTTTTAATTAGCCCATAGCGGTAGAAATTACACTGGAGTCCCCAATTTCTTAATACGATTTAAGCAAGGACATAATTTGCCCATTTATATAATTAGGTCCCTAATTAGTTACTACCATTAAATTAATAGGAGATGATATATTTTTAGCCACTAATAAAATCCTTACCATAATTGTTTAATTTTTTTACGTTTAGCCCCTGTTTGAGTAAAAAGCACCTTTAATGCACAGCCAAAAATCTAATTCCCCTGTACTGCTTATTTTATACACAAGTAATTGAAATCACACAGCATAGCTCCAGGATAGCTCAAGATTATAATGGAATGATCTAGTTTAATAACCAATATGGCAGTTGATTAACCACAGCAACACATCTACGTCTCAAATTTATATAGAAAGAGAAACAATTCAAACTTATTTCAATCCTTTGTCTGCCTGGGTACAGTGCGTCTCCAGATTCCAGCTAAAACACTTCCAAAGATGGAGTGACAGACGCTAGAAACTGCACATGGGACTGCAGTCAGCGGGTTTCCAAAGTGTTGAGTGGCAAGAACAACCCCAAGCACTGAATTCTGTTACGTGAAGAATGAAAATAATTAAGAGTAGATCATAAAAAATTAGATGCTCTCCTATATTGAATTATTGATCTGGAATGCTGTGAAGGGTGGTCCCTAGAATTCGAGCCTTTTGTGATAATTATTACCTGCATGCCAACCTCAATAGAGATGGTCCGACAAGATGCCACGTCAAGCCCAATAATCCTTGCAAGTATGTAACCAAAGAAAAATCCAGATGCATGAAGAAGAAACGCAGCTAGCACCACTTGAGGACCAGACGTAAGGATTGAAGAAGCACTCTGGGCAATTGCATTGCCACATAGAATTGCAACAGTTCCCACTGCAATGGGTGGCATCACTGGAGAGACAAACTTGACCAGGCTTTGGAAATATTGATTCAGAAATGCACCGCCCAGTACAGGAAGAAGCACAACCTGTTGTCATAGAGAAATTATNGCATAGGTAAAGTTTCAAGTGCTTATTTTCTTCTTTCCCCTTATCTTTCTGCCTCATCTTTTTTTCTTTTATCAGAAATGAAACCCTCTCTTTCGTAATTACACATAGAACTGAAATGAGGCAAATTGTAAAAGGATAGTGGAAAGATGAGATAGAGAATTTTCCAACTTCTAATTGAACTTTGAGGGTGAGAATGCATGGATTTGGTTAAGGTTCAAAAAACACAAAGCAACATATTCTCTGAGAGTCTACATTACAGACTCTACTTAGCACAATTTAATATTTATCACCAGTATTAATGATTTTAAAGTTACTTACATTGCTATAAGCTCATGCTATCATGTGCACAATGCGTAATTACTTCTAACCATCATGATTTTGTATTATGTATAATGCATATATAGATAAACAATTCAAGAAAATAGATATAAGTGTTTCGCATTTGAACTGAATTGGGGAATATTTAATTGAATACAGGAGAACACAAACCGAGTACTGGAGGACAAAGCCAGAAATTATTTCCTTGGGCATGGCAAGAGCGCCACGAAGATCATCAAGAGAGAGAGTCATTCCCATACCAAGCATTGTGAGAGTAATGCCAAGAACCGTCCATTTTGGTTGGACCCAGTTGAAGGAACTCGGATTGACCAAACCCAAGAAACAACCCAAAGAAACCCATATCGGAAAAGCAGTGGATATTGCTTCACCAATCCACTCAATCCATTGCCCAAAACTACGGCTATTAGTAACGTCAGAAGAGTTCGATGAAATGCCGCACCGAAGAGGAGCAATTTTGCTGAGCGGAACATCGTGGTTTTTTGGCCTCAGGGCGAGAGTGACTGACGTATTCCATGTGGGTTTTTCCTGAAACAGTGTTTTTGATTTGAGTTGCGATCTTAGCCTCAGTTGACTTGAGGTTTTGGTAGAAGAAATGGAGGGGAGTTGCTGCAGTTTAATTCTCGTTAGATGACTTGAAACGTGAGTCATGTTTGGTTGAAATTTGAGTCCTGGGTTGGAGCATGAAAGAGAGGGTTTCATTTTTATGGCGTTTCTCAACTCAATCGCAGTACTGAACTAAGCGATCTCTGTTGAGTGGGACTGCAAGAGAAATGTGCGATTAGTTTAGTCAGCAGGACTTCATAGTTGCAAGATTCGAGGAAACATAAAGGGCTCCAAAACGCGCTGTAAAGCTGCGTGCGATGTAGTGTATAGCGTTTGGTGAATAAGCTGCATGCCAATCATATAATGCCAAATGTTTTTTTATTAATAATAAAATAAAATACAGTACCTGTATATCAACTAGTACGACATTAACGTATTGAATTCTTTCACAATATTCATTTCAATTGCAGGCATGAAAAAGTGTTTAGAATCCATTCCTAGTTGCAACAAAAATGGAGACTACTGTTGAAATTTTCATTTGTTATAGTAGGCTAGCAGATTGGCATCGTATACGGAGAAGAGAGGAAATATTTACAGTAAATAGATGCAAGAATCATCTGTTTTGAGACATTTAGACATTCGGGAGAAAATATTCAGTCATCTACCAGTCAGTGACTAGTTGAACTATGTATCATTGGTGGCATTTAGCCTGACGAATTGCTTGTTTTGAGCCACAATCAGCTTGATTTGCCCTGCCCCTACAATAAAATCATTAAGTTGCAGGATTTTTTATCTTGTCTGTCAAGGGCATATATAGAACTTGAAATATATTTACCGACTTCTATACCTTGTTCTCGTACTTGAACTTACATGTTTTCATTTTGGCCTCAATCAAATCTTTTGTCTCTCTATATCGTGGTCTTGGTCCAGCAGGCACAGTCACAGGTATGGACTAATTGACATGCTACCATACATGCTCTGTTCTTTTACCCTTTCCGAATTTCTTTTGTTTACATGCTTCATTGGCTCTGTTATGAACTGCGTGAACTAAACAAAAATTGCATTAAATGTAGGTAATTGGTGTCCAAAGTGTTTCAGTATTATTCTGCCAAAATTTATGCTTCTCTACCCTGTAGCAAAGGGCATATGCCGAGAATACCCTGTTTAGTTTCGCAATGTGCAAAGGGTAACTTGTGTTTTAAACATGGCTTATTAATTTGATTACACACATATATGTAGCAGCGTAAACAATATTGATAACAAGCAGAATTGCCTTTTCAGATTACTAAGAGGAAGATTAATTAACTGGTGGATGACAAGTTATATATCAGCTTTCAATTGTTTGGTGGCAGATAAATATGGATTCTGCTATCTCCAGGAGGAGAAAACATGTAATTTGACACTCGTTCTGGGTTCCCATTGCGGAACTTTGTTGGCAACAAACTCCTTCCTTTCGAACAGTCATTGCGAAATATCCCTCCACGGAAACGGCAGTGGCGTCTGGAGCACACGATTGGATGGAACCGCACATTACACAACACGCAAGCAGTAGCAGTACTGTCAGGCAACCATTTTGGCGGTTCTGCTTCCAGAAGCTCCCGAATATCACCAAAATTAGCCTTAAGTAAGAGTTTGAGCCATCTCTTGCCAGGCTTGCTCAAAGACTAAATTTCCAGGAGATTCTACATCTACTGACATCACCTGGAAGCAATAGCATTTACTTTCCCACGGGCTTCAACTAACATCTCACCAACCACATCCCACATGGTCTTCTCCTTTTTTTCTCCTATGAACTAATTCCAAACCAGGTCTCTGTCGGAGGAGCATCCCCATCAACTTGGAGACCCATATTCAATTCGTCTTGTTCACTTTCTGCCATGGGTGGAACAGAGACAGGTATCCAATCACCAGTTTCTTCAGAAAGTGGTGTATCATAATAGAATGTTTTTCATAGATAACGAACATGTTATGATTTTGTGATAAAAAAAGAAAAGTAAATACCAACTACCCAAGCAGCAGAGCCATCACAGTTAAACTTAATAAACACAACTAAGTTAAAACATTAACCAACTATTTCTTTTTCTTTACTAAAAACCAAACAGAACTTCAAACGGTAGAATCCCACATTTTCTTCTCTTTTTCTCACGTTTTCTCGGCAATCAAACAGAAAAATTAAAAAAAAAAAAAAAAGCTTAGTATTTCGCGGCCCAAAGAAAATTTTAACTTGAGGTCCAAATTAGAAACATTTATTTTTAATCGGGATTTTTGACAAAAATAGCTCAAAAATACCCTTAATTTACGTTTATGGCCCAAGTCTAAGATTGTTATATTTGAGAGGGGAGGGAGGAATTGCTAACTTAAGGAAAAACAGAGACGAAACTATGTACCAAATCACATGGGCTATGGACATTCATAAAGATAATGGGCAATTTACAGTGGTTTTTCATGTATAACACATTAAATGTTTTTGATTACTTATACATCATTAACTATTTTTTTGGACATATAAACATATGTTTTCAACTAATGAAGTAGCTGGTTTACAATATCAATTAATTGCAAAGTTGGTTCATTTCTTCCTTTTTTCTATTGACTTAAACCCACAAGGGAGTGTGGAGTGGCTAGTTGGTTCTATTTTAAGACATTCACGCTCGGTCTATATTAGTACTTGCTTAGCGGTATAAATTTGTGGTTTGGAGTTTATCATTTTCTGTCTTACACGAGATGATGTTAAGGAAGTGCATTAGGCTGCTCTGAGGTACAGTCTACGTTTTGCTGTGTATATTAATTTTGATATGTTATAATTGTTGGCTTCCAAAACAAATGGCATGATATTTTTAGCCTCGTGGAGAAATTTATTGTAACTATCTTTTTTATTTATGATAGAATGCTGGCAGAAGGGGAATTCTATGTGTAGCCATATGGTTATCTTTTGAAATTACTGGAGGACTTTCAAATTTGGTTGGTCAAATGGCAAAAAGGTTTAAGATGTTAGTGTGGAATCCATGTGTCTCAAGAAATTTCAGTAAGGGTACCACAAGTAAATAAATTCTTCATATATTCTTTAAATGTCTTTTAATTTGTATATTTACAATGAGAATATGGCAGATAATTTGAACTAGAGTCACCAACTAAATTGATTGAGACAACCATTTGGCAAATTGTTTTTGGTCGGAAATTAGCTTTAGCCAATCTGCTTGCTTTTGTGTTTCCATGGTCTGAGTCCACTGTAAGTAAAGGGATATCACTTGAAACATGGAGTGGTAATTTTGACACAACATAACAGAAACTGCTCTGTGTTGACTCAAAAATCCTCCCTAAAAAATGAACTAAATATTTAGCAAGTTGTTGACTTTTACTGGTATGCATCTCATAAGAAAAGGATTGCAGACACAATCTGATCCATTTATTACGTTCTTCTTAGTTAAACAGTAGAGAACTGTCAAAATCATTTACCCAAAAACAATTCCTCAATGCTTTGGCTTTCACTAAGGTTAAGAACAAAAAATCATGTCAAATCTCCCTAACTTAGGACTTGACACAAGACTTGAAGCTTTTCAATTTGAGTACATGGTGCCAAGTACTCAAATTAAAAAGCTTCAAGTTCTTAAAGTTTTGTGTCGCCATGTGCTCAAATTGAAAAACTTAAAAGTTTGTGAAGTCTTGTGTCAAGATTCAAAGCCATGTACTCAAATTGAAAAGTTTCAAGTTCTTGAAGTCTTTGTGTTAAGATTCAGGTTAGGGAAATTTACCATGATTTCTTATTCTTGGTCTTAACAAAGACGAAAACATTGAGAAATTGTTTTTGGATAAATAGTTTTGACGATTCTCTACTATTTTACTAATTAGAACGTAGTATATGAGTCAGACTATGCTTGTAATCTTTTTTATGTGATATGCATATCAATAGAAGTTAACTGACTTGTCAAATATTTGGTTCATTTTTCAGAAGGGGTTTTGAAGTCCGCACAGAGCAGTTTCTCTTATGTTTATGTGAAAATTGCCACATATTGATACATGGTCTTGATATTACATTTTTCCTTTTTCCATTCCATGTTTCAGATGATGCCCCTTTACTCACAGCCAAACTCTTTGAGCAATATGTTGCAGTAGATGCAATGGGATTACAATTATCAAATATCCACGTTGCAAGTGAGATCTTCTGCCACAACATTGTTTTTGTATTCCTACTTGTTCTATTAATAATTTTTCTATGTTCACAGGTTGTGCTTCTTCCTGTACTGGGCGGTGCTTTTCTGAACCTGGTCAAGCTTATCTCTCCTGTGATGCCACCCTTCGTTGTGCGAACTGTTGCAATTCCATGTGGAGATGCAATTGCCCCGGGTGCTTCTTCAGTCCTTACGTCCGGTCCTCAAGTGGCGCTGGCTACATTTCTTCTTCGGGCATCTGGATTTTTCTTTGGCTTAGTACAGTCCTCAAGTACCCGCATACACTACAGTTTCATGACTGATCTTAACCAAACATCTTGCATCTGCAAACCACAATTAAAAGAACCAATATATGATATTTTCATACGGTATATGACCAAAAGCAAATTTCATGAATATGAGTGAGAGCAAAAGGAATATCTCTCATACAACAATGCATTCAGACACAGAGAAGTTTTGTTGTAGATGTTTGCAAAGGACGATACTAGATGTATGGTACCTCAAGGCTAATATGAAATCCTGATCTTTTTCATGGTTGTAGATGTTCGCAAAGGAAGATACTAGATGTATGGTACCTCAAAGCTAATATGAAATCCTGGTTTTTTCAAGTACAACCTAAGAAACCAGATTAAGAGATAAAACTCCAAAAATGTCTTCCGAGATATAACAGTTCAAATTCAAATTTATCTCTAATAAGTTGTAGTCCTAGATATCAGGTAAGATAATTTTAACATGATTCAGAAAGATATCTATCTGTCCTTGAGCTTGCTGCATATCATATGCAGCTCAGGATTTAGGTCCATAATAAGGATAAGTTTTTGCACCAGCCTGTAACATATTCACACAGTTAATAAAAGAAAATGTCATCTACAACTATCATCTGCCATTGCCAATTATATAAGTAGCCATTACTCCAACCCCGCGCGCGCGCACAAAAATATAAATAAGCATATAATGATACACATGTGCAACGATATGATATGTGTGAAAACTCGCAGGATTCATGCTATAACTGGCAGAGTAAGGGTTGCCAGTATATCCAGATTAAGGAGTGCTATAATATGCATTAAAACTTGCACCTGCAGTGAACCATGGGAAGAACATGAGAAAAGTAGTGTTAGTCTGAAAATAAATCAAGCTACAGAAGGACAAATAAAAATGAGAAACAAAAACAACCAAATTCTAGTTTACAAGCAAAAAGTGAGAATGGCTTAAGCTTAGTATACGAATTTGTTAATTGCTAGTTTATATATCCATATACCTCAAAAATAATCCCTAGGATGTTTTCACCGTCAAGGTCTCTATCTTCCATCTACATTTTTGTTATGCACGTTACTCCTTCCTCTATCTATAAGTATTCCTTATCTTAGCCAACAACCATAACTAAAATTACAAGGAGGCCATGAATGTTAGTGAAAAAAAAATCCCTTGAATTTTATAACAATTGCAAGTAGATGGCTCAGAACGTGACTGCATACCAGGGTTTCCGACAGTAGCAGTTGCACAAGCTCTCTTCTCTGCATTCATGATCTCTGCTCGCAGCTTCTCCAACTCCCAAGTGATTGAAATCAATTTCTTCTCTATCACCTGGACGTGTTCATAATTCTCAGCATATCCTTTCTTCTCATATTCGATGGCAGCTGTAGATTCCCCATAAGGCATACAAATTCACCACCTCTCAGAGTCTGCTCTCAGATTATACACTTGTATTCACTAAAACATCGAGAAAAGCTAAATGAACATTTACCTTGCACGTTGGAGTTCCTGTTTCACATTCTCAATTTATGCCTTCAAAGCCGGTACTTGTTGCAAATCTGCTGTAAACCTAGCCAAATCCTCATTTGTCACTTGAACCTGACCTGTAAGCTCCTGCCTCACAGCAGTAATCTCCTTAGTATCAGCCTGGACCTTTACCCCACAAAGATCAACCTCCATCCAAACAGACTTGTCATACATTTCCCTCATCTGAACACCTTTACCCATCCAAAATGAATCAGCATAGTGTACCATTTGCTGCAACTGATGCTATGTAGCTTCCAGTCCCTGCTTTAGTGCTACATGAGTCACAGTTAACCTCTGGTTATCAGCTAAAAGACCTTGAATATCATGATGCTGAGCTGCAAGACACTCCTCAATTATAGCCAGATGGGGTGGAAGTGCTCTAGGTTCATGGACCAGAGGTGAATGAAGAAGATTGAAAATGCTCTGTAAAAATGTATTTTCTCTCGTTATGAAAATGAATACACTATACAAGCTTTTACACAGAAGAAGGATTGCTAAACAAGAAACCTGAAGCGAGCCAATAATCTAGACCAGACAAAATGTAAAATAAATGGAATGAGTTTGACCCTTGGATTACATTCTGTTAAACATCAAAATCAGCTTCAGACGAGCAATTTGTAAACACCATGGTATCAAGGTCGTTGTCCATAATATTTCTGTATCGTACTTGCACTGTTGAGCTGTCATTTTTGTCTTCTTCAGCCACCTGGTCTGTGCATAATGCTAATCCAATATTCTCCTCATCTTTTGTTGAAATTCCATCCTCAACGAGGTGGCAGTCCTGCATAGGGAGCCCCTTTCATTGGAAGAGGAGACCCACGATTTCTTCCAGACATTGTTCCTCTTTTAAAAATCAAACACCAAGAAAGGTGTAATCCTCAATAACTATTGATAGAGATTCCCTTTCCAACTGAAAACCTGTATAAAATGAAAAAGTTTATTACAAACTCTAACCTTAAAAGCTAAACCAACAATCAAACGAACATGGGCTGAATAAAAAAGCCACAAACAAACAAAAGTTAACTGATTTGAAAAGGCTGTCTATGTTTACGGCAGAGAATAAACTTAAACGAACATGGGCTTAACCTAAAATGATTTACATTTGCATCCCAAATCGATTCCAAGCAGAAATTGAATAACAACAATGAAAAACGAAAACAAATAGCTCTGCTTATTACACTAGGTAATTGTTTATTATTAACATTACAACAAAAATGATTATGATAATAACAAGCACTGACCTTCTGAGAAGTGAGAAACTATATTGAAAGAGAAATCTAACGGCGGGGCAAGAAAATCTCAATGCTTCGTGAAAATTCCTGAAGAAAGCCATTAAAATCCTGCATTGTAAGGTGTCTAGAGTGTTTAGGGATTGAAGAAGACGAGTGAGGATAAAAAATAAAAACAGAAGTATTGCCTTGGGGTCTTAAAACTGGGCATGGCCCAAACAACTCGCGAAAGGACTGGGCCTTGATGATGGAACTTAATTGATCAAAATAAAAAGTTTTATTCTTATTCGTGAAAATTAAAAACTCTCAGAACCTGGAAGTAATTATCTCTTTAAGAGTTTAGAGCAACCTTACAAGCCCGTGAAGCACTGACTTGCCATTACGAGCTTTCATCGGTGAGATTCTCCACAACGGCTACATCATAAGGAAGCCCGATAAATGGCCCAAGCTCAACAAGCGGTGAGCCTCACATGAAGCTCACTGGCCCACGTTTTAATTACTCCACTTCGACGATATATAGAGAGATTATATGCTCCCCGTATGCAACTTACACTAAAATTCTCTCTTTTTTGCTTATACCATCTTTCTCAAAGAAGCTATGGAAGCATTGTGGAATTTAGAGGACAAATGGAAGCTTACAACTCAAGAATCACTTCTCTTATTGGTATGCACTGCCGGCAGTGTTGTCGGCCTTTGTACGGCCATGGTGTTAAAGAAAAAGGCTCAAAAGAAGAAGGTAATCGATAATGAGGCAAGTGTAAATGAATCGATAGGTGTAAAGTCAGCTGAGCCTAGTTGTACTTGGGTGTCAAATAAGAGGACGTTGATGGACTCATTGAGGTGGAGTGGCGCAAAGAAGTGGGAGGAGAGGACCCCACCGTTGCTTGCCCTGCAAGAAGGCTGTGATGGCGGCGGTGTGGGGTGGCAGAGTCACAACTCAGAGTCGCCAGTGTGGCAACGACCGATACTTATGGGGGAGAAATGTGAGCTGCCAAGGTTTAGCGGGCTTATTTTGTATGATGAAAGTGGCAACCTTCTTAATCACCCTCTCAAGGAAACATCTCACAAGGATGACATTCACCGGGTGAGCATTCTCTGGTTTTCATGTTGTAAACTAATGCCGCATTTGCTTGATGTGAAAGTGGATTTTCAGGGATCAAACAGAAGATGAGTGTGAAACAATATTTCCATGGATTATTTGGTCCTCTTATTATGCTTTCTTCAACTAACAATGTTTTCTTTTTGGTAGGAAAAACCAGCTGCTGGTGTGAAAACTACACTGAGAGACTACTTGTAATTTTCTTTAATGGATAGTTTCTTTTCCAACAAGTTTGTATCAAAAGAGTGTAAAGAGATAAGTTGGGAATGTAATCCAGTTTTCTTCTTGTAGAACAACCTCGATGTAAAATTCTTGTCACAACTACATGATTTTGATCCTATATACTTTCAATGCATTCTCTGACAATGAACAGATCATCTACACGTCAAGGCACAACTATTAGTGTTACTGTGCAAATACTAAACGTCAAACAGCAAGATCTTCCCAAATGATATGAAATGGTACAGAAAAAACATCAAGTAGGTATCTACGAACATAAACACAATATAAGATTGACATAATCTTGTAGATCCGGAAGAGCACATGTGGCCATTCACGCACACAATCTCACACAAAGATAAAGAAAGAAAGGCAAATGGCTGGAGAGACTGATTTTGCAGTTTTTGTAGGCTATTTCAACAATTTTTCACTTCAAGAATTGGCCTGCATGAATTTAACATGTGCAGACTGCCTATTTATTTATATAAAAGAAAAAAAATGGATTTTTCTGAAGATCACAAGAGGACAACAAAGCACTTAAGCATGGTTTCTTGCATTATGTATCCCCAACATCAAAATTTTCCAATTTGCATGTGATAGAAAATCATCTTGCAACAAAAGACGGTTGAACTGAAGAACCGAACTAATAACAGGCATGCGCCTTCAACCTTGGTCTTGAGTTCACCTACTATGCATATGACACTATTAAGGGATCACTGGACTCTTCTCTCGGTGTCCCTTTATAGTAAAAGTACAACGCCAATTGCACAATTCCCAAAATAGTACCTATCCCGTTTGGTACCTGAAATTTGAATAGAAAATTAATAGTTACAAGTGGGCAAATAATATTTTCTGGAAAGACACTGACTGCAAACTAACAGTTAGAATGTTCACAAGAGGAAGCTTACATAAATGAAGGCATCCCAATTCAGGATTCCATACAGGAAAAAGGATGCGCTCATCAAGAATGTGGAAAGTGAGAGATAAAATGGCATGAACTCAACACTCTTTGTTTGAATGACCAAATTCTGTAAATTAATGATAAAAAATAGAAAGCCTTTAACAATTTGAAAGTAAACAGCCTATCAACAGAGAAAAGTATGGTCAATAGTTTTGGTTAACTCACAATTATAAACAATGGAGAAGCAAACATCAATATGAGAGCAGTGCAGCTCAATATTCCAACCAAGATCTGCCGTGAGGAAGGATCAGCTATTTGCAAGCTCCCACCTACTATAACTGCAAATACGCCAAAAACTGCCAGTAGCAGTCCAAACATCTGCACCTGCCACGAGCAGCGAGGAAAAAATTAGATGACATTGTTTAAGAAAGCAAAATTTAGAATCCCAGGATCGTAACAATGGCAAGTCAATTTAAAGGGATAACAAACCCTTTTCTCTTTCTCAGTGCATGCGATGAAGAGGGTTATATAAACCAACTGAAAAGCTGCACCTATTGAATTGACTGTCATAACCAATATATTATCAACAGATACGAAGGGTGTGCCATACCACATGGTAATCAAACAGTTCGAGAGTGCATATATATATGGCAACCCTGAGAATTCTTCTGTTGAATGGTTTCTGATTATTCTCCTAAATGTGGGGCTGAAAATGAAAGGCAGTGAAGTCAAGATCAAGTTACAGGATTGATATAATACCCATAGTATTCACTTCTATTTTCAGATCTAACAAAACTGAAAAAGTCATTCAGGACTAGAACTTACATGGGGGACAAAAACAACCCAAAAGCAAAGATGTTCCCTGCAATAAGCAAGAACAAAAATAATGAGATAATTCTTGAAACTGATTCGCCAAAATATTGAGGAAAAACCCCAAACAGTATTTGGCATTGATCTAATTATTTGAAACAATAGCATTTCTATTTTTCTTCCTTTATGTCAAACAATTTTATCATCCCCCAACTCATTCTCAGATAATCAGCACTCCATAGATGAACAGTTTCACACAAGATACTGATTTGCAAAGCTCAAACTTGCCAATTACTGTTACCAGCATCTAAATGCATTTTTCCTCCATCATATGAATTGAGTGTGTCAAAGGTGGACTAATCCAAAGTCAACTGATAATAAATAGAACATTTATTAGAAATGTTAGCCTGCTCGAGTTTAATAACTATTGCCTGGTAAGCATATGCAAGGCTTTCTCTCTCTTGACCAAGAATCATGCTTCCATAAATCAAAGAAGAAATTCATGTACGCAAATCATACAACAGCATCATTTTATCAATAGGGTCATAGCATACTACTAGTGGATCAAAGATATCGCTGAGAAAAGAGTGGCTAATTTGTTTTGATTCTATCTATTTGCCCAGAAAATGCTGCCTTACTATTCAAAGACATTACCCTGTACATTGAGCAAATGGCACGGAGATTAGAACTTCAGTTTTCACCAAACTTCGGCAATGGTCAAATTACTCCATAAACGATAAAAATACACACTTTTAGGTCATGAAATAAACTATTTTCGAAGAATTGACCACAAATTGTTTACTCTTGGAGCGATATAAAAGACCTTTAAACGATTCTAAATGTATGCTTTCATAGTCCAACGAAATCCAGTAACCCGAAACACCATTACTTCAAACAAATTCGTGGGCATCCCGTTTGCAAGAATGGAAACACTATTTTTCCTTCTCTAGGCACGAAAATAAGAAGTAAACAACGATTCAGATAAATGGTTCTCTTATTTTCCAATAATTAACAAGCTTCTCGCAACAAATGAAACATGGCATCCATTTAAAAAGCAACAAAAAAAAAAACTAATTTAGACAAAAATAAAGAAGAAAAAAGAAACTTACCGGCGATTCCAACGGCATCCTTCAAAACCAAGAGGGTTTGATGATCAATAGTGATAACCATCAAGCCTTGAACGATAACACCAAAAATAAAACTCCACAGAAACCAGTCAAAAGCAAAATAATGTGTCGCAAGCTTAACCTGAAATTTGCCAGAAAATCTTAGACAAAGCTTGAAACCAAGATTATTGTCCCTCTCTCTCTCTCACTCTCCCTTTCTCTCTCTCTCTCTCTCTCAATCATCCATCTCTGAGCTCTTGTCTTCTTCTCAATTATGTCTCTCTCTTGTTAAAACCTCGTGTTCTGTCTGCACGTGCCCTTTTCCACGTTTGTCAAAACGGGAGCCAGAAGAGAGTTCGTATGCCTGTAATTAACGTATGCACACCTATATTAGTATACATATATGCATAGATAGTAATACATTATGGCTTATTATTTCTTAAATTTGTAAATTTAACAGTTCTGCATCATCATTAAAAATTATTTCACGTTAATTTGTCATAGTATTTAATTTAATAAATATTAATTAATAATCATTCATAGTTATCATATGCCGAACTGGTATACCATTCAACCCACCCTCCATCCAACACCTAATTTTTCTTTGTTCAGAAATGAAAATCTAGGCAGCTTGTTTTGCTTGGCCTTTTGTTGTTTAAGTTATCTGATTAGCTTAGCTGGCAGGGCCCCACGAATTGTGAGAGAGACGTCTAAAGTTCTAACACTGTAAGCACCAAATTGTCGTCAAATAACGTTGGGGTCCCTGTACTTTTATATTTTTCAAATAAAAACATGTTTTCGTTTATTTATATAAAATAACTCCATAATTATTAAATAAATAACTTCGATAATAACTTCGTACTTAATAAATTGACTAAAACAAAATCTTATCCCCAATTCTTAATGAATAAAAAAATCGAATTCCAGCTCACCATGACCTGTCAATTTCTTTAGGAAGGAATCATACCATCTATAATTGGAAGATTCTCATGCGATTGCTCACTATGACTTGTAAATACAACATCGTTGAATACACCCCACCTTTTGTATAACTGTCCCCCTAATTGGAAGATAGCCGGCTGGGTGCTCCTAACGAGACGCTGAACTCGATAAGTATGCGGGCTTCTTCAAGGACATAAAAGTCAGAAAAATTCTATCGTTTCTGAGTGCACCCACATGATCAGACCCAATAATATGGCTACATTGTTTGAGTAATTTTACCAAAAAGGACATGAATACTTGAAATTTCTGTTCAATTGTGCACGTGATTTTTGCCCGAGTACGATGAATTGGGATTTGGAAACCAGGTCGGAGAGGTGATATCGACGTCTCTGGTGGCGTTGGGGCAGGGCCATGAGCCACAGAGTATTGCTCAAGCTGCTTTGATAAAGATGGATAGGTGGGGCGGGCAGCTGCCTTGACAATGTGGTGGCACCCAACAAAAGGAGGAAAGTCTAGGCACTGCGTGTTCACTGCCTAACCGGAAGTTTCAATGACTAATTTTGAAATAATAAAAAATTTTAAATGAAAAGATTTTAATATTAATATAATTAAATAATTTAATTAATAAATAAAAATTTATTTATTAATAATTTATTTAATTAATAAAATAAAAATATATTTTTATTATATTAAATAAATTATTAATTTTTTAATTATTTTATTTATTAAATAATTTACTTAAATTTTTTTTTTTTTTTAAAAAAGAAAGAAGAAGAAATGCTTCTGGCATCATCGATGTCCCCTAACAAACCAATGCAAAGTGTACAAATATAAATATTGAATCGTTATCCAAAATGGCAATTCCTAATTTAGCAAAAACCTCACGCCAATCAAATTAAGAGATTATTATTAGATTTGTGGTTAAAACATAATCTTCAATTAATCCAATGAAACCAAACCTATCTCAAATCTCATTGGTTAAAACGTCATACCAGTTACATAGTCTGGAGTAACTTTTTGGATGCTTTCTCTTTTCCCGCGCGCAAAGACGGTAACGAGTGTGAAGTGACTTGCGCGTCGGTAACACTAGTGAGGGTATTAGAGTCATTTCACGATATTCATTGTTTTATTTACCCGTCTCTCAATTAATATATATTGCGGAGACTCCCCAACTTCCCTCTCACTGTTTAAATCTTTGCGCTTTCTTCTCGATTCCATTTCTTTTCTCTTCTTTGTCTTAGTGTTTATTTATTATTCTTTCATTTCTACATACTTTCTATCCTTGGGATTGCGTTTGTCTTTCTGGGTTTGACTCATCCTGGTTGATCTGATCGGATCGGATTTGTAAGTAAAAACCATAACTTTAATTCTGTGTTATTGGGTGGATTTGATTTGGTGTTTAACGATTGATTGAAGCTGTTGTTTGATCAGGGTATTTATTATTTGTAGGGATCTGTGATAAATATGAAGAATTTTCATATTTTATCTTTTGATTAATTTATAGCTTTTGTTTTAACTACATTTGTTGTCTATAATTGGATCTGGATCTTGTGTGATGATAATAGAAATGCCAAGTACTTGTTGAGATCACAGCTTTAGAAGTATTTACATGAAATGGGGTTGTTGGAATTGTTCATTCGATTGTGTTGTTCACGCAAAGATCTGATTTTTTGCCTATTGTTTTTACTGTCGCTTGTATTGGATCTGGCATTTTGTGGTTTATGTTAACGATGTTGTGTTAAGTTATTTGTCTCATTCATCAAAGCTATGATGTGACTATTTTGGTTGGATGTTATCCACTAGTTATTACGCGCTGATCTTAATTCTTCTTTTATTATTCAGCTGTTTGTGTAAAACAAGTGCTGTGCTATTTGTTATGAGATCTACGTAATTCTCCTATTTAATTACTTTCATCTTGAATGGAAGTTTGTGATCTCATATTCTTGTGACTGGTGGTTTTGATTTTATTTTTTGTATTTCTTTCGTGTAGAAGTTGATTTTCCATGGCTACGTATACCCCTAAAAACATCCTCGTTACTGGGGCTGCTGGATTCATTGCATCACATGTTTGTAACCGTCTTATTCGTAACTACCCCGACTACAAAATTGTTGTGCTTGACAAGCTTGATTATTGTTCAAATCTGAAAAACCTACTTTTCTCTAAAGCATCTGCCAACTTTAAGTTTGTCAAGGGAGACATAGGCAGTGCTGACCTTGTGAACTTCCTCCTCATCGCTGAATCAATTGACACTATAATGCACTTTGCTGCACAAACCCATGTTGACAATTCCTTTGGTAACAGTTTTGAGTTTACCAAGAACAACATCTATGGTACTCATGTCCTTCTTGAAGCCTGCAAAGTTACTGGCCAGATCCGGAGGTTCATCCATGTGAGCACAGATGAAGTATATGGGGAGACAGATGAGGATGCTGTTGTTGGAAACCATGAAGCATCACAACTCCTCCCAA
The DNA here is from genome assembly GCA_032401905.1 of Swietenia macrophylla. Taxonomy (NCBI): domain Eukaryota; kingdom Viridiplantae; phylum Streptophyta; class Magnoliopsida; order Sapindales; family Meliaceae; genus Swietenia; species Swietenia macrophylla. Next base: position 10,558,268 of record CP135565.1, on the reverse strand, counting down.
CAAATCCATATTCTGCGACTAAAGCTGGAGCAGAAATGCTTGTTATGGCATATGGTAGATCATACGGGCTACCTGTGATAACAACCCGTGGAAACAATGTTTATGGACCCAATCAATTCCCTGAAAAATTAATTCCCAAGTTTATCCTCTTGGCCATGAGAGGGTTGCCTCTTCCAATTCATGGCGATGGTTCTAACGTGAGAAGTTATTTATATTGTGAGGATGTTGCTGAGGCTTTTGAAGTCATTCTTCACAAGGGAGAAGTTGGCCATGTTTACAATATTGGTACAAAGAAAGAAAGGAGAGTCATTGATGTGGCTAAAGATGTATGCAAACTCTTTTCAATGAACCCTGAGACAAGCATCAAGTTTGTAGAAAATAGACCATTTAACGATCAGAGATACTTTCTCGATGATGAGAAGCTGAAGAACTTAGGGTGGTCGGAGCGAACTACATGGGAAGAAGGCTTGAGAAAGACAATAGAATGGTACACTCAGAATCCTGATTGGTGGGGTGATGTCTCTGGTGCCCTGCTTCCTCACCCGAGAATGCTGATGATGCCTGGTGGGAGACATTTTGATGGTTCTGAAGATAGTAAATCAGCAGAGAGCAAATTGGCCTCCTATATCTCAACCAATAATACTCAGTCCCGTATGGTGGTGCCTGCTTCCAAATCCTGTGGATCTCCTCGTAAACCATCCTTGAAGTTCCTTATCTACGGCAGGACAGGGTGGATTGGAGGTCTACTTGGGAAGTTGTGCGAGAAACAGGGGATTCCATACGAATATGGAAAAGGGCGTTTGGAAGATCGTTCCTCTCTTATTGCTGATATTCAGAATGTTAGACCAACACATGTTTTCAATGCTGCTGGTGTAACTGGTAGACCCAATGTTGATTGGTGTGAATCTCATAAAACTGAAACCATTTGCACCAACGTTGCCGGAACCTTGACCTTAGCAGATGTTTGCAGAGAGCATGGGCTCTTGATGATGAATTATGCTACCGGGTGTATATTTGAGTATGATGCTGCTCATCCTGAGGATTCTGGCATTGGGTTTAAAGAGGATGACAAGCCAAATTTCACTGGTTCTTTCTATTCAAAAACTAAAGCCATGGTAAGTTTCTTTTTGCTGAATCTTTAACTTATTCCTATTTTGATATTCAAATTTAACTTTGATGCTTATATCTCTGATGTTTGAACCAGGTTGAAGAGCTGTTGAAAGAATATGACAACGTGTGCACTCTCAGAGTCAGAATGCCAATTTCTTCTGATCTAAACAATCCACGCAATTTCATCACCAAGATTTCCCGTTATAACAAAGTCGTTAACATTCCAAACAGCATGACCATCTTGGATGAACTTCTCCCGATTTCAATTGAGATGGCAAAACGGAACTTAAAAGGTATCTGGAACTTCACAAACCCTGGGGTTGTAAGCCACAATGAAATCCTCGAGATGTACAAGAGCTACATTGACCCTCAATTCAAGTGGGCCAACTTCACATTAGAAGAGCAAGCTAAGGTGATAGTTGCCCCTCGAAGCAATAACGAGATGGATGCTTCCAAGTTGAAGAATGAGTTCCCTGAGCTGCTATCCATCAAGGAATCACTGATCAAGTATGTGTTCGAGCCAAACAAGAAAACCTAAGCACGGTAAGAAGCGTTTCAGTTGTGACTGACCAACGCATTATGGGTTATGTAATATGGGTTGGAAGTATCAGTATAATTTTAATCATTTTTACTGCTCATCATCATTCATAGTTAGCATTATATAACATTATTTCTATTTGTACTAGTGATAATTAGCCACTGCTTCTTTGATTGTTTTCTGCTCGTGAGGTGAGTAGCATCAAAGATAATGTTTTCGTGTACCTTTCTAGAATGAGCATACAAATGGGTTGCTTATTTTTCACATCATCTGCTAGATTGCAGTTGTCAGGCAACTTTTGAATTCTGTTGAGTTCATCATGTTGATTAATTTTTCTTTTTTTTTTTTTTTTTAAAAAAAATTTATCAGCTTTAAATGCTGAATCATAGAAAATACTATTTATACTGTTTCCTTCGGCAAATGGCAGTTTGTCTTTTGTTAATTTAATTGCATTTGCTTCACAAAATTTGTCTGCAACCGCACCAATCTAAATAAATCCGACCGAAACTTCCTTTGTGGTAGAAGTTTCATCTTGATTCTTTTACGAAGAAATTCAGTATTTCTATTGATTATTTTCGTTTTACAGTCCAAATGTGGTAGTTACGAATTACCACATTTAAAAAGTAGCTCGTAAATAAATTGAATTAAATTAATTAATTATTTTATTTAAAACGTTAAAAAAGAAAAAGAATTTTTCTGGAGAACTGCTAATTAATTAATTTCGAATCTTATAGATTCACGTGCAAGGGGTAACAAACGTTCACGTCCCAGTTTGCAGGAGGGAACAAGTCATCTACAGCCTTCCCGTGCCTACAAATCTGGAGCTTGGATCTTACACTTGCGAATCCGACGCAAGAAGGAAAGCATTTATTAACATTCATCAGGCCATTGATGAAGATGCATCGGCTAGCTTTTTTAGAAATGAGACAACTTCATCCGATGATTGAAGTAGAAATCGCGCATTTGTACGAGTCCGCCCCACAGCACAGGAGAAGTAGTTCTCTTTATTGAGATCAAGCACATTCCAGGACATCTTTTCCGGTGGTGATGGTCGCCGTACATTGGTAGAGTTAGGATTGGACGTCTTTTTCTCCGTATTTTGCGTAGGTCGTTGTGTCTTGCCTTGAGATAACTTTGAGCCGCTTCTACTCGCTGGAAGCTTCAGTGTATGTCTTCTCTCCCCTGGTAGCTTCATTCCATCACTTGCTTTGGTTCTTGAAATGCTTGTCGCATCAGAAGGGAGTTCTGGCTCGAAAAATGTATACACATCTTCATCCTGAAGTAAAGCAAAATGAATTAAGAATTGTGCATTCTTACAACCAAGGATTAAAATTTTTATCACCATTAAAGTAGCTCCCTTTTATTAACCAGAAACCAGAAGAAAAAAATTTACCAGAAACCTCGCCTGGCAAGTTTGAAGAGCATTAACATTAATGCATTTGTAGGGAGAAGCATATTGTAGAATGGCAGTACTAAATGGAACTCTTAAGAACATTCCAAGTAATTGAAGAACCTACTCATTTTAAAGGAGGAAAAGGTACCTTCCCCAGAAAATGTCCAATAGACAGGACATAATCGATTGGTGTAGTCATGGATTTACTATGAACTATTTCTCCCAAAATACGATCGATGGCAGCTCCCTGGATGAATATTCAGTTGTCAGATAATTTGCCATTAAGCTCCAATTTGAAGTAACTAAGCAAGCATATGTGGTGCCAGTACAATAAAACTCCAACCAATGCAAAAGTTTCTAGTCTAGTAAAATGAGTCACCTTTGTAACACCAACTGCTCGCACCTCAACTGATCGGCTTCCGTGTACAACTTCAACAGATGCATTAGAAATTGGGCCTGTCCAGAGATGCTGCAACATGTCTCTTGCCTGAATTTTTCCAAATTCAACATCTAGACCATAATAATGTGAGAAGACAAATGATGAAACAACAAATAAAATGGTAGAAATAGTTCTGACAGAAACATTGTCCAAATAATTTAGTACCTGCATACTTGTAGTTCCAAACAAGGGATGTTTCTCGCTGTTCAAAATGCGATCTTGGTGTTCGTTCAGTGAAATATTCAAAAACATGCTGAAACCATACCATCAGCGTCATAAGCTTTGAGGTCAGAAGAGATGATTACACAGAAATGTACAGTAAGGTAGGTACCTTAACACTGTCGACCCATTCCATATTTAAATGCTCCGGCATTGTTGTCATCCATTCACCCCCGGTACGGCGTAAAAACATTCCATTTTCGGCTGCCAACCACACATCGTACTCCCCAAAGTTCTGTGAAAGAGCTAAATTAATTAAGAAGTGGATATAGCAAGGCCAGAAAGAAGACATGAATGGAACCAGATCAAGTACATAATCCAGGACATTTCTGTCACTTCCACTAAGGACAACAATTGTTGTCTTTGGATCACTGCAAAGTGCAGTTAGAGGTTCTTTTAACTCTGGATGCAGCTTTAGTTCCATTTCTCTAATTTGATCACCTCTTCTTCCAGGAGTGTCCACAGGTTCAGTTAATGTGGCATTAAAACCCTGAGAATTAGACCAATGCAGAGGTGAGGAGATTTGAAACGGAGGACCAAAAAGAAATTAGAAGGGACACAGGTGCCATGCACAATTTCGCTAAGACATTTTTGTTCTTTGTATTAAGGAGTGATCAAGTACTCATTCGTCCTTGTGTAACTTAGAATGCTGAATTCCACTGCAGCTTTCTACTGTTATAATGATGGTTTAACAAACTTCTCATGCTTGAATATATGAGTACCATCAATATGGAATAATTAAGAAGAATCATACATAAAAGATTAAAACATTGTTACTCAACTTCCAAAATTTCCAATAACTCAAATAGGTTTCAAAATCAAGCATACAATACCAACATGAGAAATTTGAACATTATACTTATCTGAGAAAAATTTCAATAACCCAATAGCTTTCAGAATCAAACATAGCATACCAGTATGAGCAAACGATTATTGGATAGCAAATAACGTTCAATGGCATCTGCTTCTCGAAGACTAGGTGGGACCTGCCTTATCCTTAGTTGTGCCTCAACAACTGTATCGTTCAGTTCACTGCAAAAGTAATTATATAAAATTCAAAATCTTTAGGAATGCTGGCAAACTCCCCATGAATACATGGATGCCGGCACGACAACATAGATACTTAATCTGAAACAAAAAAATGAAAAAACAAAAACCAAAGTGTGATTTTTTGAGAAATTTTATTTTATTTAAACAATACAACTGTCAACTAATCCACAAGAACAATCCAAATTATTCATAAATGTACCATCAGAGATATCGAGGGGCAATTGAGCTTCTGGGTTTACATTTTTTTTTTTGATAAAACTATTATGCATTATTCTTTACCATAAAGCAGTAGATTTCATCAATGCCTAGGACAACTACTCATGAGATATGTCAAGGACACTTATCTTTCTTCATTGCGTTCAAAGAATATCATCACACTATTGACCCATAAGGATGCTACAAGCATCTTCAGTTTCACATCACAGAGCATATCATGACACTATTGAATGAATACCTTACAAAGGTTTCAGCCCATTCTTGAGCAGTATGGTTCTTTACATGTGCAAAATTATGCCGATGTCGTTTCTCTCTCTCTTGAGGCGACATGTTTAGAGCTCGGGCAATTGCATTAGCCACCTCTGTTATATTCCAAGGGTTTACAAGGATTGCTCCAGCGCCCAGAGATTGTGCAGCACCAGCAAACTAAAAAATAGATAAAAAAGTGTACAAATTATGACTAAAATATTTCCATTTTGGTCATAGAATATGGAAACGAATGTATGAACTTGATGCAGGCTTGACATAATTCACACATAACATATGAAAACAGACGACTTAATCTGAGTAAAACCTCAAAAAAGAAAAAAAAATTTCCTTATAGTTGCGAGTAGAGGGAAATTACTTCACTGAGAATGAGAACCCCTTTCTTAGAGTCTTGGCATGCCACAAACTCGTAGCTGACAAGATTCATTCCATCTCTTAAAGATGTGACAAGTGCTACATCTGGGGAAAAACAAAAAAGAGGAAAGGAAATAAATTTCATTAGACATAAATTTAGAGCCCATTTCCAACATGAGCAATAAATAATCAGTATGCACTAACGATAGTTTTAAATTTTTTGACAAAATGCTGCGATTCACTTCCATTAACAGCAATAAACCTCTTAAAGTTTCTTTAACATCCATGTTGATGTTTTGGTATTGAGATCACTCAAAAATCGACAACATTGTTAAAAAAACCATAGATCTTTCCAAAATATCATAATCAATGGCCTTGATGGATGCCAGAGACAATTGTAATAACTACGTTACAGAATCTAAGAAGTTAGAGACAGAAAATTAGTACCAGTAACAGAATATAATGCACACAATGCATGGAAGTCAAGAGAACGATCCTGTAAAAAAAAGGAAGGAAATTCCATTAAAACCTTTTAACTGCTCATAAATATTGGCATGGTAGATTAATTTTTGTATGAGCCTAGTGTAAGTTCATCCAAAGCCTTGATCTCAAACTAGTTCAGGACTGCTACATTGGGTCCTATTTGAAGCCTTAATCTTGGTGGTGCTGTATCTACAAAGTACTTTTGACCTCCCCGTTGCTCTTTTGCATCTTCAATATCAGGGATGGTAAAATTTTATGTACCTTTTCTCCCAATGAAAAAAATGTTTTACTGAGAGCTAGTTACCATTGCAGAAGTTGATAATGGGCCAGGTAATGATATAAACTACATCTGTCCAGAAAAATTTATTTCCTTGCAGTGTCTGGTTAATTTGTCTTAGAGATCTTAACCAAGGCAATGTTCAACCCATTCAAGTTAGAAGGATATAAAATATAACAATGTCTGTTAAAAAATTTGAATACTATTTTATCTGTCCTTTAATAAATACCCTCCTCTCCCTTCCTCACATCTTTCATATGGCAAACATCAGGCTCTTCTACTATTTCCAACAAATGGACATTGTGTCTGAAATGAACATTGTGTCTGATAAAGATTTCTGCAGGTGGAAATGAGATGAGTACAAGTCTAAGCAAAAACCCTTCAGTTCACTATATTTAATGAGCTCATAAAAAGAAAATTCACTACTCATCACACAGATTGCTCAAGTTAGGAAAAAAAAAAGAGAGAGAGAGAGACAAACACTGACTAGATGATGTATTGGAACAGTAGTCAGTGTTCCAAATCTTCCATTAATGCGTCCGACAATTTCATGAACCTGGCTTGTAAGTTTTTGATCTGAAAATATACAAAAGTCAAATTGATACATCAGATCAAAGCATTACGTAATAAAAGGCACAAAGCTAAGGAGTCTAGCTTGTGCAAGCACAGAAACAAGACTGCATTCAGGCATTTAATGTCAACAAAGCCTGATGTTGCTCCTATATCGAATCATGGCAAACAGCCAAACAGAATGTGACAACATAATCTGGCATATATAGGAAACAAATTAAGACACTATTTTCTACCCTAAAATTGAGATATCATTGAGTTTAAGCAAACATCTGATAGAGGTAGACATTGCAACTGATATAAGGAGAAAAATTATTGCAAGTTGCATAGATGGTGCCTCATCTGAGCATTCAAGAGGATTCAACCTCCATCAAAAGATAACCACATAGAGTTCAGAGTTCAGCTATATTTCTCTTTCAACAAAAACAAACTCACTGTACCAATAAAACCCCAAATGATGTCATCCTAAGTTGAACTTTTCCAAGTTTTCTCAATGGATGATAGCAGTACATCGTGAAATACCACTCAAGAAAGAATAGCATATTGAAAATCTAACCTAACCTAACCTAAATATCCTAGTAATAACAGGAAAAAAAAATCACTGGGAATTAACGAGCACTGTTAAATGTTTCAAGTAAATGTGTGTCAATGATACTTTCTAGGAGTTCACAACAGTTCAAAAAGGGTAAATTTTACAAGGAATACAGATCTCTCATATAGAAACGGGCCTGTACACTAAAAATTGCACTTGGTATATTTTTCAATCCAAACAATCTGTTCATTGATACCTCCAAATTTGAAGCAGAGGAGAGCTATGTTTTCAAGGAAACAGAAATTGGTGCATGTTATGAAATAAAATATTGGCGAAAAATTATATATCAATTGTAAGTCATGGGAACAACCAAAAAGTAAATATATATATATATATATGGTGAATCATTCATGATCCCACCTTCAAAAAACAACATTCTCCATTTATACATTGGTTGCATCAAACTCTATGGTATGCGCCCCATGTTTAAGCATAGAAAACTGAGAGAGCCACAGAATTAGTCAGTATGTCCCAATAGGACAATCACAAGATTTGAATAGTCTTTGTCTACACAGTATGGTACGCCTACTGAAGCTCAACTTTTATATCTATATCATTCTTTTTTGAGTCTTGTGTTATATCTGATAAATTAATCACTTAAGCAACTTGGACCATCCAGACAGAAAAAGTAAAACAATCTGAAAAATATCCTATTTGAGATATACAACACCATAAGCAGGTGAATATGGAAGAAGCAACAGCAAACAGAGAAGCAACATACACTCAGGAACATCAGTTCTTGTTGGCACTGCAATCTGCAGCAGAACAACTTTGTCACGCCAATCAGGATTTTCCTCAAGGAACTTTTCAAAAGCCAGTATCTTTTGCGGAATTCCTTTTATCATATCAAGGCGATCAACACCCAACATTACCTGTCAAATTAGATCAGTTATAGCAAACAATTTAGACAAACAAAAGTTACAACCACTGTCAAAGGGCAACATAACTTCAAAGATTCTAATATGTATCAGGACAGGCACTGCACATTGTAATGATAAACAAGAAGCATGAACTTGTTTTCATGCCAAAGTAAGCAGATTGTGGCATTTTGTAAAGGAGGAGACACTGCAAGTTAAGAGAGCTATTTCACCCTAAGTAATACAGTTAAATTGACTGTAAGAGAACTATTTCACTGAAACTCTTTAATAAACTTTTACAATTTGAGAAGAATCAAAAGTTTTTCATACACTTCCCAAACTAGCAATTACTTGAGTTAACTCAGATGTACATGCTAATCAACTTTTAAAAGCCTTTAAAGTGGTGGGCAACTAACAGCATCAACTTACCTTCCGACCAGCAAATGTATCTTTCAATTCTCTAATGTGATCCTGGACCTGAGGAATCTCAAGGGCCCTAATGAACCGTTCTGAGTCAATCCCAATAGGAAACTGACATTTCAAGGAAACAAAATAACCAGAATATTAATATAAAATGGTTCAAAGGTGATTTCTTCATTACAGAAAATGTCCAACTAATATTTCAAACAACACTAAGATTAACTAAATAAACAAATCAAGTCCAAAATACCGCAGCAACTCGAGTTTGTCTCCCTTGGTCCTCAACTCCTTCAGGTGTACCTTCAAATCCAAGAATACGAGTACAGGCACTAACAAAATGCCTTGCATAGTCATAGGTGTGAAAACTGCAGAATAAAATTGAACTTATTTTTAACTTGTTTGGCATATAATATTACAAGTTGGTCAAACCATTAACCTAAACTAAAATCTTATAACAACAATATGACATTAGATAACATAATAACTTGTAATGTAAAAGCTAAGTTGACATAGCGTGAATGCAAATGTTATCTTTCTTGAAACTGTAATTCCAATGTAAGGTTCTTTTTCTTTTACTTTAAATATGATGAGTTCTTACGAAATGTCATTTTGAGACCACTATGAACCTTAAAATGTCGATTCAATTGCATAACACCCTATGTCAAGGGAAATGCTTACATTAACAATTTCCTAAGACTACTAAATCCTTATGAAAATCCAAATTTAACACTAGCCCTTACTTGGGATCAAGTCAGGGGAGCAATATCACTTTCAAGTGATGAATAAATAAACACAAGACACATAAGTATAATAAACGGAATGTGGAAAGGATAACACTGCTTTTTTTTTTCTTGCATGCACTAATTTTTCTAACATTAAAAGACTTAAAACACAAATAATCAGGCTAATGCAGAAAAAGTTGGGAGTAAACTGAGCTACCCCTATGAATGTGTATGTTGTTATATAATAACATTCATCTGATCAATGTGAGTTGCTACCAACTTAAACTTACAGAAGAATCCATGGCAATCAAGATTAATGACAGACCAAAAACCATCAGTGGGAACAGGCACCCAACAGTTTTAGGCAGCTTGTAGAATACAACAAAAACTCACCCAACCAAATCAGCAGCTAGAACTGCCCGCAGCAGATCTGATCGAGATGGCAGTGTCCTATGGATTTCAGAGGAAGGGAAAGGTGTGTGAAGAAACCAACCAACTTTCATTTCACTGTTGTATTCCTTCAGGCATTTTGGAAGAAACATGAGATGGTAGTCATGACACCATACAACATCTCCATCCTTATAGTGTTTGTTTACCACATCAGCAAACATTTGATTTGCCTTTATATATGCAGCAAACTGAGACTGGAAACTTCGGGTGGTGGCAAGGCGATCTTCTTGTGGAAGTCCAAGGTAATGAAAAAGAGGCCACAAAATGTTGTTGCAATAGCCATTATAGTATTGATGAACAATCTCTTCATCAAGAAAGACAGGAATACACCTCTGTCATAGATGCCAAAAATATCAGTTGGTCCAAGTATTCTACACGTTTATCATGTATAAGAGATATTGAAATCACAAATTATATAATAAAATTATCAATCTTAAAATTATGGAACCATGCAGATAAACACATTAAATTGCTAAACAAATTTTGGAGACATAACTATATACCTTTTCAGCCAAAGCTTTCGTAAGTGCTTTCTGTCCAATCTCATCAGGAACATTTACACCAGCCCACCCAATCCATCTCGCCTCAACCTCCTTCACACCTTCAAACAATTCATCCATAATCCGTATAGAATCTCATTTCAGGTGAAAATAAAGAATAAGAAAATTTAAATGACTAAATACTAACCTACTTACATTATCAATTAAAATGTTCAGATAAACAAAAAGTGTGACACCTACTAGAAACAAAAGAAGGATTTAAACCACTTACCCAGAAGCGCACTGACCAGACCTCCAACACTTATATCAAGAGACCATGAGTCTTCACCTCTCCTGATGGCAGAGACTGGGAGCCTATTAGCCACCACCAGCAGTCGTTGCCTGCTGAAAGGCCTTCCTTCTAGCCTTTCACATCCCTCATTCTGTGCCCTTGCGGGCCCTTCCAAGTCTTGCTCGACAATGGAGGGCCCCAAGTTGTCCCCATCTCTTAAGCGCGGTTCATCTTCAGATAATTCCCTCCGCACCCTATTGTCAGTCACATCATTTGGATGGGAAGCCCTACTGCTTTTCCTTAGATCTCTTTCTCTTAAGAGACGTGTAAGACGGTCAAGTGGAATATTGGACGGATTGCCGTTGTAGTTGTTTCCTGGCATATGCTCTATAACCAACCGCCAACAGTAAATTTATGAGTTCTCGAAACAATTGTGTCCCTTACAAATGTTCAAGATAACGTAAGTCTTCAGTTAAAATGATGCACGCGAAGCTCCAAATGCCACCAATTGGATATTGAACATACAATTTTTATGAAAACATTGGCTTTTGAACAAATAGTAATTCACATTTCTACTCCAGTTCAAAAATCTTGACATCTCCTCAAGGAAAATAAAACGTATCTGAAGTAGATGCGTCAAACAGAATACAAACAGAATGACAGGAGGTCACAACTAAAAAGATATTAGAGAGAATCGGATCCACGGATTTGCACGAGGTAACAAAAGATGGTCTACCGTAGAATCCTGGTTGCTCAAGTCAATATTTCACAGGCCCACATTCGCAAACTAGCACACGGAGATTCAGTAGTAGCCCCGATATCTAAAAAATTACTCAAAATGCAGAAAGATATGTGGGCAAATATAAGATTCAGCGAGAATGAGATCCATATAAGCTAATGGGATGATAAAAAAAGGTCTCTGCTTTATCTCTTAGTCCAAGATTCACTTAATTGAAAAATATGTGCAGTGCATGAAAGAAAATACTGGAAGTTCAGTGAGTTCCACTATAAATGCATTGTTTGTATGGTTCTGCCCTCAAGTAATAGAAACAGCATAACTTAAACAACAAGAACATAAGAAGCCCACCTCCAGAGACCTGACCCTTGAAGAAAAACCAAGATTCTGTATGAGAGGTTGTTCTAACTGCGTTTTGATATAAAAAGTTGCTTAATGGATTCTTAACATTAAGCCAAGTTAGAGAGAAAAGAGAAGAAAAGGCAGAGAGAATGGTACAGGGAAACCTCCAGATTCCGGGCGGCAGAAAATTATTACAGTGAGAGAAAAAGAGAGCGAACAAGAAGACCCTCGTGTAAGCTTTAAAGGGCACATAAAGCCTTACAGCCATGCAAATAAACCAAACATAGTGTTCAAAAGATAAAAGGAAATCAATAATATTTTTCACCCCTAAAGAAAAGAAAATTAATCTTAATCCGTTGGACTTGGAAGCCGAAAAGGTGCTCAGAATTTCTTCTCGCAGTATCGGCAAGACAGCAACTAAGGAAACTAATGATGTAATACTAACAACGATTACAAAGATTTAGCAACGCAACCGCTTCAGAGAGAAAATGGCAGCTGTTTTTCTTTCTTTTCTTGAAGTCTTTGGACAATACTTCTGGACTTCAATTAAACGTACATAAAGGAGTTATGTGTTCGTTAATTATATTTATGAAATGGCGTTGGAGAATATTATATATTATTATTGTTTCTTATTAATTATCTCCACACATTTGTAGGCACATTCTAAAATTTCTTTAACGGACGGAACATAAAGAAATAAATTAGACAACTCTAACATCATTAACATCATTATCCTATTGTGTGTCCTACTGTTACACCTTCATTAGGTGCCATATTTTAATAAGACAAAACCCCTTCGCAACTTGCAACAATCATTTTTATGATTCTCTTCACAATAATATTATCATTGTCACTGTCATTTATATTTCTCTATATTAAGTTTCTTGCCATAAATAAAGAAAAAGCCTCGTTTTCATATTTGACAATTTCTTCCTTTATATGCATGTTGTGATTCAGTTTTGTACGACTACCTGCGTTGGGGTACCAAACTGCCCACAAAAAAAATTGCTGGTACCAGAGAGGAAATTAGCCTGAGGTAAGTGAAATAAATGGCGCCACGTCAACTCACTCAAGCATGACGGAACCCATTTCTACCCACAGATTTTGACCAAAGAATATTCTTCGAGTAAGAACGTCAAAGAGGCGGAGCAAGTGAGCGCGGAAAGACTACTGTTTCTAATCCAATCCCCTACTATAACGACACAGATCGTATCTTTCAGAAACCAATGAAAGGACCTTGCTCGGAAAATGACTTGCTACTATACCTGTACTCAATTCCTGATGAGAGGACTTCAGTCCAAGATGTCCTAACTGATAAAAATACCTCTATTTTACAGTTTTGTAGTATTTTTTTTTCATCACACAAGGACAGTTTGATATATACATACTTCCAAGCACAAGATTCAATTTGGTGCTAAGGATAATCCAGTTGATGCATGGGCAAAGAAGTTTTAACTCTAACCTTGCTATATTTTCATGTTATATCCGTTGAAGGAATGAACATACCATTCTTCCAAGAGAAAAGAATGCTCCACCTTTATTGACTTGTTGAATCCTGAAGGAAGGAACAAAAACGATTTTGGTCCTCAATAATGACGTCAATGAATGGCAGAATTTTAAAATCTATTTAAAAGGGAATATGGCACACTCTATCCTTGTAAGTGGGGAAGTGACAAAGAACCATAACACGTGATTAAATGAATGAATAGGCCGAAGCGTCCATGAAGCAGAACAAGCTATTGACAGAAAAGACGCCCATGCAGCATTCTTGTTTTCTTTGCCAAACGAGGCAAGTGGAACATGTTTTAATGCGGTACAGGCAGAGTTATTGGGTCTTAGAGTGGGCAAGCCCGTGAAGGTTATACCGTGAACAGAGAATTTACAGAAAGCCAGGTATTTGTCGCGCATGCAGAATGGGCTGGAGCCCACAATCTCAAGGGTCCACTTCTAAAGATATTCTGAATCTTAGTTTAAATTATCTAAAAAAAATTTTAAATAAAATAATTTTATTATATTATTATAAATAATATTATAAAATTATTTAATAAATAAAAAAATTATTCATTTATTAATAGTATATAAAAAATAAAAATAAATAAATTTTTTATTTATTATTAATAAATAAATTTTTTTTTTATTGATTAAATAATTTTACTACATTATCTGTATTGATTTGACAACAACATGTTACTAAGATTATTTTTATTTTATTAAATAAATTAAATTTTATAAAAAATTTTAATCAAATCA